>CAJHQP010005687.1:0-43927 GCA_905132765.1 Moricandia arvensis | reverse complement strand
ATGGATTCACATCTCATCTTTTGTCAGTTAAAAGATGCACCACTGATTTGCATTGTAATGTTATATTCAGTCCTAATCTTAAGTCATCTAAGGGTGTTTGGGTGTCTATGCTTTGTTTTGGTCCACGGGGAGATGAGGAACAAACTGGAACCAAAGAGCACAAGGGCAATGTTCATTGGCTACTCTATAACACAGAAGGGTTACTAGTGTTTTGATCCAAAGAAAAGGCGAGTTCTAGTGTCTAGGGATGTGAAGTTTGTGGAGTCAAGAGGGGACTATGAAGAGAAGAGTTGGGGATGATTTGAAGGATCTATCCCAAGCATCTGATAAGGCAGCTAGCCTCCGGATCATCCTTGAGGGTCTTGGGATCAATACAACCCAGGATCAGAGGAGGCAAGAAGGGCCTCACACTCATGAAGCTGAAGATCAAACTCACCATGATCATGAAGGGGGAAATGGACTTGAGGCCGGAGGAGGTCAAGATGAGGAACACTCAGGATATCATGATCAAGGTGAGGCAGCGAGTGAAGAAGAAGGGATTGAAGAAAACAATGGACCAGAAGGAGAAGGTCATGAGGAACCAGTGGAAGAAGCTCCACCTCTGAGGAGAAGTATGAGGGTGAGGAGAGACCCTTCAAAGTGGGTCAACACTCGGGTGTACTACAATGCCCAAGCAGTAGCTCATCCAAGTCAGGTGGTATGTTCTTTTGTCGAGTTCCCAAAAGAGCATTGTGCTTTTATAACTTGTCTGGATGAAAGCCAATTGCCAAAATCATATGAAGAAGCTATGAAGGATGAGAAATGGAGAGCCTCAGTTGCGGATGAGGCTAATGCCATGATCAAGAATGAGACATGGTATGAAAGTGAGCTACCTAAAGGGAAGAAAGCAGTAACCATTATGTGGATATTCACCATCAAGTTTTTGCCAAATGGGAAGATGGATAGAAGGAAGACAAGACTGGTGGCTAGAGGATTCACCCAAACTTATGGAGAAGACTATCTTGACACCGTTGCTCCAGTTGCTAAACTCCATACCATTCGGATTGTTCTAACAGTGGCAACCAATCTGAAATGGGATCTTTGGCAAATGGATGTCAAGAATGCCTTTCTTCAAGGAGAAATTGAAGATGAAGTCTACATGAAACCACCACCAGGTCTTGAGGGTCTTGTGAAACCAGGAAATGTGCTGAGGCTGAAGAAAACTATCCATGGCCTAAAGCAGTCGCCTAGGGCTTGGTACAACAAGCTAAGCACTACTCTGAATGGGCGAGGCTTCAGGAGGTCTGAGTTAGACCACACTCTCTTCACTCTCACCACGAACTCAAGTATTATTGTCCTTCTAGTTTATGTTGATAACTGGAAGTGACAAAACATGTATACAAGATACTAAAGACTATCTAAAATCTGTGTTTGAAATTAAAGACTTAGGGGAGATGAAATACTTCCTTGGAATCGAGATATGTAGATCCAAGGAAGGCTTGTTCATGTCCCAAAGGAAATACAATCTTGATCTTTTGAAAGATGAAGGTAAACTTGGTGGGAAGATAGCTAAAATACCATTGGAGGATGGGTACAAAGTACCACGAGAGGGGGAGATTGAGAACAACCAATACCTTGAAGATCCTAAACTCTATAGGAGGATGGTTGGTAAGTTAATATAATTGACCATTACCTGTCCTGATATCTGTTTTGCTGTGAACCAGGTGTGCCAACACATGCAAGAGCCAAGGGAACATCACTGGAGGATTGTGGAACGGATCCCAAGTTACCTCAATGGATCACCAAGCCAAAGAGTATGGATGGGATACTATGATGCGGATTGGGCAGGAGATAGGGCTGATAGGAAGTCTACCACAGGCTATTGCACCTTTATTGGAGGAAACCTGGTCACTTGGAAGAGTAAGAAGCAGAAGGTGGTCTCATGTTCGAGTGTTGAGGCTGAGTATACAGCCATTCTGAAGCTGACAAATGAGTTGGTGTGGATCAAAGGGATATTGAAGCATCTAGGAGTTGAGCAAGCCACACCAATGACTATGCATTGTGACAACCAAGCGGCCATTTGCAACCAACTTGGTGTTCCATGAAAGAACCAAGCATATTGAAGTAGACTGCCACAAGGTGAGACAGATGATTGGTCTTGGAGAGATCTTACCATGCTACACAAGGAGTGAGGATCAGTTGGCGGATGTCTTTACCAAGGCAGCAAGGCAAAAGGTTATTGAGTCTATTCACACGAGATTAGGACTCATTGACCTTTCACCAGATAACTAATCCCCTCGCTATGGGGTCTTCACTCTTTTTCCCTCATCAAAGGGTTTTATCCCAAAAAGGGTTTTCTCTTTCGTGAGGTTTTTAATGAGGGAGATCTCATAGCATTCCAAGCTTGACTTGTTCCACATGGTCAATCTTGAGGGGGAGTGTTGATCTGAGGAACCAAAGAAGGGAGGTTTAAAGGTCTTAATCTAGGGAACGAGTTCAAGAGAAGGTTGGTGCAAAGTTATGGCGAGTGTACGGACAGTACGGACCGTACGGATTGTACGGCCGACTGTACAGACCACTCGACCCAAACTTGTTTAAACTCGACCAAAACATATTTTGCTCTTGTGCAAAAATGGGGTTAAGGTTGTACGGATGGGCCATGTCGGTACAACTCAAGGTCCATACACTTATGGTGGAACTTGGGTCACAAGGAAGAAGGAAGTGCAAGGTAAACTGGTAGGGTGAAAAGGAGAAGGTTAACTTGTTGGTAATCCGGTAAGAAGATGGCTCGCGGATAAGAGGATAAGGCTTGACCAGACAGGCTGGCTCGTGCTGGAAAGGCAAGGAATCTAGTCAAGATGCCAAAGGCATCTTGCCTTCACAGCCAAATATTCAAAAACCAGGCTCGCTCCCTTCCTAGTGTGTCCACGTCTCTGCCTTAGGTACCATACTCCTCTTGACTGTTTGTGGATGAGATTAAGCTTCCCTATATATTTGACCGAGACTCAGATCATTAATCAAGCAATACATTTCAATCTTTTCGAGTTACTCTCTCCTTTCTCTCTCTCTCTTGTTCATCATGAACATCAATCAATCTTCTCTCTAATCTCTTCTCGAATCTCTCTTTATCTCTTAATCTTGCACAACCTACACTTGTTCTCTCAAAATCTCACTGGTGCCCAAGAAGGATGGAAGTTGGTGCATGTGTGTGGATTGCAGAGCCATCAACAACATCACAGTTAAGTATAGACACCTAATCCCTCGCTTAGATGATATGTTAGATGAGTTACATGGTTCATGTGTCTTTTCTAAAATTGATTTAAAGAGTGGTTACCACCAGATTAGAATGAAAGAAGGAGATGAGTGGAAAACTGTTTTTAGGACTAAGTTAGGATTGTATGAGTGGCTTGTTATGCCATTTGGTCTTACTAATGCACCTAGCACTTTCATGAGTTTAATGAATCATGTCTTGAGAGCTCTTATAGGACGATTTGTGGTTGTGATGATATCCTGATTTACAGTAAGACCATGAAAGAACATGTTGAGCACTTGAGAAAGGTCTTAGATGTGCTTAGGAAAGAGAATATGTATGCTAACTACACGAAGTGCTCCTTTGGAACAGATAACTTTGTCTTTCTAGGTTTTGTTGTTACATCACACGGCATACAGGTTGATGAGGAGAAGGTGAAGGCTATCAAGGAGTGGTCAACTCCTAAAACCATTGGGGAAGTCAGAAGTTTTCATGGACTTGCTGGCTTCTACAAGAGGTTTGTGAAAGACTTCAGTACCATTGCTGCCCCACTCACTGAAGTCATCAAGAAGAGTGTGGGATTCGTGTTGATCTGAGGTAATAAAGAGAGGAGGTTCAAGGGGTTTAAAATGGAGTTTGAGATCAAGGGAAAGATTGTGCAAAGTTAGGGTGAGTGTACGGACGGTACGGACCGTACGGACTGTACGGCCGACCGTACGGACCACTCGACCCAAACCACTTTAAACTCGACCAAACATATTTTGGTCTTGTGCAAAAATAGGGTCAAGTTGTACGGATGGCCCATGTCCGTACAACTCAAGGTCCGTACATCCATGGCTGAGACTTGAGTCACAAGGCAGAAGGAAGATAAGGTAACCTGGCTGGGTAAAAGGAAGAAGGTTAACCTTGATGGTTACTCAGTAAGAAAGAGGCTCGCGAATGAGGAGATAAGCTTGACCAAGACAGCCTGTCCAGAGCTGGAAAGGAGAAGGCATCTGGTCAAGATGCCAAAAGCATCTCGCACCCACAGCCACAAGTTCAAACCAGGCGCGCCACTCTCCTTGACCAGCCACGTCTCTTCCCTTATGACCTTTCCCTTTGTATCCGTTGTAGACCTACTTTACTCTCTATATATTTGTAACTCCTCTCAGATTAATGAATCAAGCAATACATTTCTCTTTTCCGAGTTACTCTCTCTTCTCTCTTGTTCATCATGAACATCAAGCATTCTTCTCCTTAATCTCTCACTCTCTTTCACTCTTTATCTCTTAGATTCGCATACTCTCTTCTTAATCTCTTAAAATCTCATGGTATCAGAGCCAGGTTACTCATATACTGGTGTTTAGATCTACAATACTTCAGCTTCATCTCGTGTTCAAAGGTTCAAGCTTTCTGGGTTATTGAAGGTTGTTTAGGAGATGGAAGGAAGCAAAGTGATGTTAGCTGTTCCGGTTACTCTTAAAGGTGGTGGGAACTACCTGTTGTGGTCTCGGCTGGTGAAGACTGCGGTTGGGAGCAAGGGTTTATGGAGTCACATCACAGATGAAGCTCCAAAACCAGTTGCTAGTGAGGAAGAAGGTGCAAAGGAGCTCGCTTTAGCTGCTCAACAAAAGTGGATCCAAGACGACATGATGGTGCAGACCATGATTCAAGGGTCTCTAGATCCACCCATCCTGGAGGCATACAGCTACTGCGAGACTCCAAAGGACATGTGGGAGACTCTCCATAAGATCTATGGGAACACCTCCAATCTAAGCCGGGTGTTTGAGCTAAAGAGGGCTATCAACACTCTTGCTCAAGAAGATGTTAAGTTTACTAAGCACTTGGGCAAGTTCCGGGCTTTATGGTCTAAACTAGAGATGCTTAGGCCAAACACAACAGATCAAGACATCCTGATGGAGAGGCGTGAGCAAGATCAGGTGTTTGGGTTAATGTTGACTCTGAATCCGGCCTTTAACGATTTGATCAAGCACATACTGAGGTCCTCAAAGCTTCCAACTTTGGAGGAAGTTTGTGCTCAAATCCAGAAGGAGGAAGGGTCCCTAGGATTGTTTGGTGGTAAGGGGGAAATGTCCCTGGCCAACAAAGCTGAGGCTGTCCAAGCGAACAGAGCTATGTACATGCCTGATGAAAGGAGAGGTGGTGAGGAAAGGAGGTTTGGAGGCAACTGTGATCACTGCAAGAAGCCGGGTCACAAGAGGAGCCAGTGTTGGATACTTCACCCCCATCTCAAGCCGGCAAAGTTTATGAAGGAGCGAGATGCAAGAGCTCACCTCTCAACAGATGCAAGTGAAGCTGGTTCATCCGGAGCTGGTCCAGTCACACGAGAAGGGGAAGGAAAGGCCTTGGCATCTCAACACACACCCTTGAAGAGCATGGAGCACGAGCTGATCAGGAGGTCAGACATTGATGCCCTCATCAAAGCTCTCAAGGAGAATGGTAATGTATCTGGTAACCCTCTAGGGTACTCCTATGCTGCTTATAGCTTATCTAGTATCTCTGATCACTTGAAAAATGGAAATGAAACTCATACTGCTGCATCTATCTTGCCTAAGAACCTTGATCATTTAGAATATAAACTAGACTCGCCTAGTTCCTATCATGCTCATAACACTAGTAAACCTCTGATTGTTGATTCAGGAGCTTCTCACCACATGATTAGTGATGATAATCTTATAAAGAACATAGAACCTGCTCATGGTCATGTGATGATTGCTAATGGTGATAGGATAGCAATAAAAGGAATAGGCAAGTTAAGATTATTTGACAGGGAATCTAAAGCTTTTTATATGCCTGAGTTCACATCCAATCTCTTATCTGTTAAGAAGTGCACTACTGATTTAAATTGCAAGGTCATATTCAGTCCTGATGATGTTGAGTTTCAGGATATTAAGAGCCATAAGTTGATCGGAAGGGAGTAACCAAAGGAGACCTTTACATGCTTGAAGACACTGCCCCTAGTTCTGATTTTAAGTACTCGTTTAGTTCCACTTCTGTGATGAATAATGATGCATTATGGCATGCTAGAGTAGGTCACCCTCATGTTAGAGCTCTAAGTTTAATGTTACCAGGTGTCATGTATAAGTATAATGAATGTGAAGCATGTATCTTGGGTAAACATTGTAAGGCAGTTTTTCCAAAATCAACTACTCTTTATGAAAAGTGTTTTGATCTTGTGCATTCAGATGTGTGGACTGCTCCTTGTTTATCTAGAGAAAACTATAAGTATTTTGTAACATTCATTGATGAAAAATCGAAATACACCTGGATAACTCTCATTCAAACTAAGGATAGGGTGCTTGATGCATTTAGAAATTTCAGGCTTATGTGATTAACCATTACCATGCCAAGATTAAGATTTTCAGGTCGGATAATGGTGGTGAGTACACAAGCCTGGCATTCAAGCAACATCTAGCTCAACATGGGATCCTGCATCAAACAAGCTGCCCTTACACACCTCAACAGAATGGAGTTGCTGAAAGGAAGAACAAGCATCTTATGGAGGTGGCTCGGTCAATCATGTTTCAGTCCAATGTCCCCAAAAGGTTCTGGAGTGATGCTGTGATGACTGCCTGCTATTTGATCAACCGAACACCTACTAGAGTTCTAGATGACAAGGCTCCATTTGAAGTTCTAAACAAGGAGAAGCCGGTTCTAAGTCATCTAAGGGTGTTTGGGTGCTTATGCTTTGTTCTAGTTCCCGGAGAGATGAGGAACAAACTGGAACCAAAGAGCACAAGGGCAATGTTCATTGGGTACTCAACCACTCAGAAGGGTTACAAATGTTTTGATCCAAAGACAAGGCGAGTTCTAGTGTCTAGGGATGTGAAATTTGTGGAATCAAGAGGGTACTATGAGGAGAAGAGCTGGGATGATTTGAAGGATCTATCTCAAGCTTCGGATAAGGCAACTAGTCTCCGGATCATCTTAGAAGGACTTGGGATCAATATGACCCAAGACTAGAGAGGACAAGGAGCACCATACCCTCATGAAGCTGAAGATCAACCCCACCATGATCATGAAGGGGGAAATGCACCTGAAGAAGGAGACCAAAATGAGGAAAGTTCAGATGAAAGTTCAGATGGTCATGATCAAGGTGGAGCTCAAAATGAAGAAAGTAGTGGAGGAAACCAGGAACCTGAGGAAGAAGGTCATGGAGAACAAGAAGAACAAATGGTTGTAGTCCCAGTAAGGAGAAGCACTCGGATAAGAAGGGACCCATCTAATTGGGTCAATACTCAGGTGTACTACAATGCTCAAGCAGTAGCTCACCCAACTCAAGTGGTGTGCTCGTTTGCTGAGTTTCCAAAGGAACACTATGCGTTCATTACAAGTTTGGATGATAGTCAAGTTCCAAGATCATATGAGGAAGCCATGGAGGATAAGGAATGGAGAGACTCAGTGGCTGATGAAGCTAAGGCCATGATAAGGAATGAGACATGGTATGAAAGTGAGCTACCTAAAGGGAAGAAGGCTGTAACAAGTAGGTGGATATTCACCATCAAGTTCCTTCCGAATGGAAAGATAGAGAGGAAGAAAACAAGACTGGTGGCTAGAGGGTTCACTCAAACCTATGGAGAGGATTACCTGGACACTTTTGCTCCAGTTGCCAAGCTTCACACTATCCGGATTGTCTTATCCGTGGCAACCAACTTGGAATGGGGCTTATGGCAGATGGACGTGAAGAATGCATTTCTTCAGGGGGAACTTGAGGATGAAGTGTATATGAAACCCCCACCAGGTCTTGAAGGTCTTGTAAAGCCAGGGAATGTGCTGAGATTGAAGAAGGCTATATATGGCTTGAAGCAGTCGCCTAGAGCTTGGTACAACAAGTTGAGCACTACACTAAATGGACGAGGGTTCAGGAAGTCAGAACTGGATCACACTCTCTTCACCCTTACCACACCATCAGGTATCATTGTCCTTCTAGTTTATGTTGATGATATCATCATAACTGGAAGTGACAAGGAAGGTATACAAGATACAAAAGATTACTTGAAATCTGTGTTTGAAATTAAAGACCTAGGGGAGATGAAATACTTCCTTGGTATTGAGATATGTAGAGCCAAGGAAGGTCTATTCATGTCCCAAAGGAAATATACACTTGATCTTTTGAAAGATGCAGGTAAACTTGGTGGAAAGACGGCCAAAATGCCACTGGAGGATGGGTATAAAGTTCCACGTGAGGGGGAGATTGAGAAAAGCCAACACTTTGAAGATCCTAAACTCTATAGGAGGATGGTTGGTAAGCTAATCTATCTGACTATTACTCGTCCTGATATCTGTTTTGCTGTGAACCAGGTAAGCCAACACATGCAAGAACCAAGGGAACATCACTGGAGGATGGTGGACCGGATCCTCAGTTACCTAAACGGATCATCAGGCCAAGGGATTTGGATGGGGTGCAATTGGAGCACTGAGGTGGTGGGTTATTGTGATGCAGATTGGGCAGGAGATCGAGCTGACAGAAAGTCCACTACAGGCTATTGCACCTTCATTGGAGGGAACCTGGTTACTTGGAAGAGCAAGAAGCAGAAGGTGGTCTCTTGTTCAAGTGCTGAAGCTGAGTATAGAGCCATGTTGAAGCTGACAAAGAATTGGTGTGGATCAAAGGGATATTGAAGCATCTAGGAGTTGAACAAGCCACACCAATGACTATGCATTGTGACAACCAGGCGGCTATCCATATTGCAACAAACTCAGTGTTCCATGAGAGGACCAAGCACATTGAGGTGGACTGCCACAAAGTGAGACAAATGATTGGTCTTGAAGAGATCTTGCCATGCTATACAAGGAGTGAGGATCAGTTGGCGGATGTCTTTACCAAGGCAGCAAGTAAAAAGGTCATTGAGTCTATTCATACCAGATTAGGACTCATTGACCTCACACCAGACAACTAATCCCCTCGCTATGGGGTCTCCACTCTTTTTCCCTCATCAAAGGGTTTTATCCCACAAAGGGTTTTCTCTTTGGTGAGGTTTTTAATGAGGGGGATCTCATAGCATTCCAAGCTTGACTTGTTCCACATGGTCAAGCTTGAGGGGGAGTGTTGATCTGAGGTAATAAAGAGAGGAGGTTCAAGGGGTTTAAATGGAGTTTGAGATCAAGGGAAAGATTGTGCAAAGTTAGGGTGAGTGTACGGACGGTACGGACCGTACGGACTGTACGGCCGACCTTACGGACCACTCGACCCAAACCACTTTAAACTCGACCAAAACATATTTTGGTCTTGTGCAAAAATAGGGTCAAGTTGTACGGATGGCCCATGTCCGTACAACTCAAGGTCCGTACATCCATGGCTGAGACTTGAGTCACAAGGCAGAAGGAAGATAAGGTAACCTGGCTGGGTAAAAGGAAGAAGGTTAACCTTGATGGTTACTCAGTAAGAAAGAGGCTCGCGGATGAGGAGATAAGCTTGACCAAGACAGCCTGTCCAGAGCTGGAAAGGAGAAGGCATCTAGTCAAGATTCCAAAAGCATCTCGCACCCACAGCCACAAGTTCAAACCAGGCGCGCCACTCTCCATGACCAGCCACGTCTCTTCCCTTATGACCTTTCCTTTTGTATCCGTTGTAGACCTACTTTACTCTCTATATAATTGTAACTCCTCTCAGATTAATGAATCAAGCAATACATTTCTCTTTTCCGAGTTACTCTCTCTTCTCTCTTGTTCATCATGAACATCAAGCATTCTTCTCCTTAATCTCTCACTCTCTTTCACTCTTTATCTCATAGATTCGCATACTCTCTTCTTAATCTCTTAAAATCTCAATTTGCTTGGGGACAAGCTCAGGAAGATGCATTCCAGCTGCTGGAAGGGAAGTTAACTAGTGCTCCTTTACTTGTACTCCCTATCTTTCTTAAAACTTTTGAGATAGAGTGTGATGCATCTGGAGTGGGAATTGGAGTCGTACTGATGCAAGAAAGGAGGCCTATAGCTTACTTCTGTGAAAAGCTTGGAGGCGCCACATTGAACTACCCAACCTATGATAAGGAGCTGTCTACCTTGGTGAGAGCTCTTCAGACGTGGCATCATTACCTTTGGCCTAAAGAATTTGTGATCCATACAGATCATGAATCTGTTAAGCATCTCAAAGGGCAACAGAAGCTGAACAAGAGGCATGCTAGGTGGGTTGAGTTCATCTAGACATTCCCTTATGTCATCCAGTACAAGCAAGGTAAGGAGAATGTAGTAGCTGATGCACTCTTAAGAAGGTATGTAACACGTTCCTAGGATGCTTCTCTGGATTGCTTGGGATAGATCCTTCAGTAAACGAATCAAAGACTCAAGTTTGCCAAGGTTTGTGGATCTATTGGTGACACAAAGAGGTGTGGATGATCTCCTTTATACTCCAAGGCACTAGATCGGATATGACACACCAAACTAGAACCCTTAGTCGCCGGATATGACTCACCAGAAAGCTCTTGCACTCAACAAAGATTAGAGAGAAAGAGAGAATACAAAAGGTTTAGAATAAAAGACTGCGTGCCTTAGAATGAGGTTTGCAAGAGTTTAAATAGAAAACAAGGAACATGCTCCTCTAGGTTTCGAGAACATAATGAAATAAAAACCATAGTCTAAGATTTAACCTAAGAAAGAAATGTGTTCGGTCCTAATATGCATACATATCATGCATATCCTAAGATACATCAACTAGGTGATTTGTGAAGCAAACTAAGGCCTCGTTAAAAACCTAACTTTAGAAAACCCATTGGGACAAAACCAAAGGTAGGGAAAAAGAGCACACTTAGGTTGCTTGCCTAGTTCATGATCAGCTTGATAAAAGAGTAGCTTGAATGGTGGTGAGGGTGTCCTGGTTGATCAAGCTTCGGCCAAGACAATCTTCTTGTATGAGTGACATCTTAAGTAATCCTCCAATAGCTTCCTTGAGCTTCTTTGATCTGGAACGAGTCATTGGTCCTTCTGGAATGGAAAAGGCATCTTCATAAATTGGTTTGTCCATCAGCTCATCATCTCCATTAGTTGGCTGGTCCATGATCACATCATCCCCTCCCTCTTGAAAAGGATTTGTCCTCAAATCTGGCTCATCTGCGACAAAAGGGGTCAAGTAAGTAACGCTGAAGCTATTACTCACATCATACTTACCTTGGAGGTCCAGCTTGTTGGCATTGTTGCTGATCTTCTTTATGACCTCAAAAGGTCCATCGACCCGCAGCATCAGTTTAGATTTCCTTTCATTTGGAAATCTCTCTTTCCTTAGATGTACCCACACTTGGTCAACAACTTCAAACTCCTTCTCACGTTTTCCTTTGTTGGTATGTTTGACATACTGCTTTGTTTTTATCTTCAATGTTGCTTCTAGATTGTTCATGAATCTATTGTACCATGTCAGCATTCTTCTTGCCATCCAGACTAACTCTTTCACACTCAGATAAAGGCATTAGATCCAAAGGAGAGGTGGGATTGAACCCATAAACAATTTTAAATGGTGAAAACTTAGAAGCAGAATGCATAGCATCATTGTATGCAAATTCACAATGAGGCAAATTGTCTTCCCATGATTTCAAATTCTTTTTAATGAATGCACGTAAGAGAGTTGCTAGTGTCCTATTAGCTACCTCAGTTTGTCCATCAGTTTGTGGATGGCAAGTAGTGGAAAACAACAACTTAGTGCCTAGCTTAGACCAAAGGGTCTTCCAGAAATAACTTAGAAATTTAGCATCTCTATCTGACACTATAGTGTGAGAAAAGAAGATGAATAGGTAGAGTAAACTGAGAAGAAGCTCCTGGTTTTGTTTGAACCAGAGAGAAGGAAAGAGTAAGCGATGAAGAGTGAATGCAAGTGATGAAGTATAAGTGAAGACTATGAAGCGAATCTGACAGAATAAGAGATTATGAGTAACTTAGGTAGCCAGAGAGTAGAGAGGAGCAGAATTTCGTGTGTAATGAGAGAGAGAGAGAGAGAGAGAGAGAGAGAGAGAGAGAGAGAGAGAGAGAGAGAAAGTAACCAAGAATATGAAGAGAGAAGAACTTTTTCCTTGATTTTCAACATGTTATAAGCAGCCTTTAAATAGCCAAAGGCTTACAATAAACTAATGATATATCTAGGACATCCTAAGCAATTATTTCTGTAGGGAAACTACCAGAAAATGCCAAGGGAGGCACTACCAGGAGGAGTAGAAAGGGACATGACACCAACATCTCTTTCTCTTAAGAGAACATGTGACTTTTAATATATTTTATTCCCACTTGTCTTGACTGAGCTCCAACAGTCTTCTCTCTATTTGAATTCAAACCCAGACGTGTTTCCCTCTTTTCTTTGCCCTCCAAGGTAGGCTAGCTTAGCTGGTTGCTTAAAATGCAAGGCTGTAAGGTTTAACTTGCACCACAAGTATGTATGGAATAACTTCTTCTTCAAGTATCTGAACTCTTCTCTTCTTCATATTATCCTTGTCCTTAGTACTTAGTGCACATGACTTCTGGAGGTTGCCAAGATGTCCTTAAGCCTCCCCACTCGTTTCTTGCCATGTAAGGTAAGTAAGGTCAGCTCGGTTGCTTGTGTAGCAAGACTGTATGGACTGTCTACTCAGTTAGTTCAAATCCATGCAACCAATTAACTAGATTCTCAGGTATGATAATTCTTCAGTTACAAGGCATCTAGGCTCATTTTTATCACACATATGACAGTAGCAGAATGCAATTACAATTTATTACAGTAGCATAGACTAGACAACTCATCTAATCAAGCTACACAACCATGAATGCAATACATGACCGGGAAACTCTGCTAGGCCTCTAGCAATGCAACAAGACACACAACAGGCTCTAAGAAACTCGCCTAGACCATACAGCACACAAACAAATGAGCTAAGACAAGAACAAGACAAAACAATGCTAGAAATCTCCTAGAACAGTACACAGGCATCAAGCAACAATTTTAAGCAATAGCTATATGAATGCACAAGATTCAACTCCAGACAGCATGAGATAACAAGCAACTAAATGCACATCACACAAGCTAATGGTTACTGGATTCATCAAAACCATAGGGACCAGTAGCTTAGACCAACTTCTAAATGCATACCAGTCCACTATGATGGACTAACCCGACCATTAGCACAAGATAACAATGAAATGGATTGAACCAGATGCTATATGATCATGCTAGCAAGCTTACTTACTTCTAGAACAGTGCATACACAATGTTTAAGTATCATGGACAGAAATTAGGTTCAACAACTCTAGTAACATTGAACTGTCCCTAAGATACTAACAACACACTCAACACAGCCAGAAACAATTTAAGACAACTAAGCAAGCTCTTATTAGAGTTAAGGAGGTTAACTTACAAGCAAGGAACCTTAGCTAGTTCCTTGAACCTCCATGGCTGTGAATCACTTGAATTTGAAGGGCTTGTGGTGTGGATTGACTGTCCAACACCTCCTCTTCTTGATTCTCTCCTTCTGGTCAAGGAGACACTTCAAAACCCTCCTGTCCTCTTGCTGGTCGTGGGTTTTGTTGGTCAGAAACAGAGCTTCAGCATGGCTGGCCAGAGAATGATTAGAACAGCTTAGCTTTAATGCTTCTTTAGTGACCTTTCTCCAAGAATGGTTTCTTCCATGGATTATCTTCAGCATTTTGGACCAGATGCTGTGGTTTGGCTTCTTCTTTGGACTCCTTGAAGCTACTGAAGTCGCCATTTCCTTTGAGCTCTCCATCTTAGAGAGTTTGGACCAGTGGACAATAGAATGTACCAACTGGTTTTGCAAGAAACAGAACTTGAAACTGAACCTTTGATGAAGCTTGCTGGACTGAGCTGAAGCTTTTTTGAGTTCCAGAGACTTGTATACTGTCCTATCTTGAGTTCTGGCGAGATTCTTCCCTCTTGGAAGACCTTTGGACCAGTGGATAAAGAGATGTAGCAGAAACTGTTTTGGAGACAGTTTTGAGAAGATGATGATTTGTGGAATCTATGAAGGTTTCAGGAGCTTGGAAGCTCTGATACCATGTGAGAAAAGAAGATGAATAGGTAGAGTAAACTGAGAAGAAGCTCCTGGTTCTGTTTGAACCAGAGAGAAGGAAAGAGTAAGTGATGAAGAGTGAATGCAAGTGATGAAGTATAAGTGAAGACTATGAAGAGAATCTGAGAGAATAAGAGATTATGAGTAACTTAGGTAACCAGAGAGTAGAGAGGAGCAAAATTTTGTGTGTAATGAGAGAGAGAGAGAGAGAGAAAGTAACCAAGAATATGAAGAGAGAAGAACTTTCTCCTTGATTTTCAACATCTTATAAGCAGCCTTGAAATAGCCAAAGGCTTACAATAAACTAATGATATATCTAGGACATCCTAAGCAATTATTTCTGTAGGGAAACAACCAGAAAATGCCAAGGGAGGCACGGCCAGTAGGAGTAGAAAGGGACATGACACCAACAGCTCTTTCTCTTAAGAGAACATGTGACTTTTAATATATTTTATTCCCACTTGTCTTGACTGAGCTCCAACAGTCTTCTCTCTATTTGAATTAAAACCCAGACGTGTTTCCCTCTTTCCTTGCCCTCCAAGGTAGGCTAGCTTAGCTGGTTGCTTAGAGTGCAAGGCTGTACGGATTAACTTGCACCACAAGTATGTACGGAATAACTTCTTCTTCAAGTATCTGAACTCTTCTCTTCTTCATATTATCCTTGTCCTTAGTACTTAGTGCACATGACTTCTGGAGGTTGCCAAGATGTCCTTAAGCCTCCCCACTCCTTTCTTGCCATGCAAGGTAAGTAAGGTCAGCTCGGTTGCTTGTGTAGCAAGACTGTATGGACTGTCTTCTCTTGATGCACTTGTTTTGGATCATCAACTAGATTCTTCTTCTGGTTATTCCCTTCTTCATTTCAACACTCCCCCTCAAGCTTGGCCATAGGAGATCTTTGGACAAGCTTGGAACTGAGAGTACTTGCCTCATTAAAAACCTAAGTGTGGAAAACCTCATGGGATAAAACTAACACTTAGGGAAAAAGAGTGCAATTACTTCAGCCTAGGGATTGGCCAGTGGGTTTATGAGTCCTATGATCATGTTTAGAAACTCATAGACCCTGGATCAGGGCCTTTATTCAATGGCAAGCAGGCGTCCTTACTTCATACTCAGATTAGGCGCCACTTGCTTCACACATAAAACAGCCTTTGAGCTTGTTCTTATGACCAGAGCTTGTCTCCCCCTTTCTTCTGGCTTCTTACCTCCATTTAGGGGTTGACTCCAAGCCTTCCTTTGTTCAGGAGCTCAATAGGTACCTTGCCTATGGTTGCTAAGAATGGTGAGGAGTGTCCCATGGACACTTGAATCCCTCATGAATGCTGTGGAATAATGTGGGGTGACAAATTCTTCAGTCTTGATCACTTAATCCCCCTTACTTTGAAATCGCATTTCTAGCCTCTTCTTGAAGCTTTATCAACCAGGTACAAGCACACATGCTATGGACTGATTCATAGCTTCCCAACTGAAGGTAACTGTTCTAACTCCATATAGAAGTTGATCCATAGCTTCCCAACCAGAAGGTAACTGTTCTAACTCCCAAGCCTTGGGCTGATTCATAGCATTCCAATCAGCTTGCCTCTCCACCTGATCTTCTTGTCAAGTAGTCTTAGATGGCCATCTGTTATAACACCAGGTTGATGATGTCCTTGCTGATGTTTCTTTGATCCGGCTGATGACAAATCTTGCAAGGGTGAATTCCACCACTTGCATACTCTCACTTCTGATCTGAGGTGAGGAAATGGAAGACTTGGACCTTCAGGAATGCTCATCATTACCCCTCCTCAAGCTTGATCCAGAGAAGATAAGTGAAGGACCAAGCTTGGAAGTGAGCAACATTGAGTTTTGAAACCAGGAGCGCATCACCCCTACAGCTGCGCTTAAGTCAACCGGTTCCTCCCTTAATTTCTTCTCCACTGCCTGTTGTAAGTCTTTTGAACCAGGAGCTCAACACCCAAACAGGCTGCGCTTAGATCAACCGGTTCTCTACACACAAGTGATCTTTCCATGGCCAGGAATATACAGACTCTGTAGGCTCTTAACTCATGGCCAAAGTCTTCTTCTTTGTCTTGATTTGATGATGGACAGAGACAACACTTGTGTACCTGAAACATCACTCAAACTCCAGCAAGAATCAGATCACACACGCTAGGATCAGACCTTGGTAACTCACCAATGCTGATCCCAATGCTTTAAGAAAATGCAATGGACAGAATCTAAACAACTCAGTTAGTTCAAATCCATGCAACCAATTCACTAAATGCTCAGGTATGATAACTCATCAGTTACAAGGCATCTAGGCTCATTTTATCACACATATGACAGTAGCAGAATGCAATGACAATTTATGACAATAGCATAGACTAGAGAGCTCATCTAATCTAGCTACACAACTATGAATGCAATACATGACCGGGAAACTCTCCTAGGCCTCTAGCAATGCAACAAGACACACAACAGGCTCTAAGAAACTCGCCTAGACCATACAGCACACAAACAAATGAGCTAAGACAAGAACAAGACAAAACAATGCTAGAAATCTCCTAGAACAGTACACAGGCATCAAGCAACAATTTTAAGCAATAGCTATATGAATGCACAAGATTCAACTCAAGACAGCATGAGATAACAAGCAACTAAATGCACATCACACAAGCTAATGGTTACTGGTTTCATCAAAACCATAGGGACCAGTAGCTTAGACCAACTTCTAAATGCATACCAGTCCACTATGATGGACTAACCCGACCATTAGCACAAGATAACAATGAAATGGATTGAACCAGATGCTATATGATCATGCTAGCAAGCTTACTTACTCCTAGAACAGTGCATACACAATGTTTAAGTATCATGGGACAGAAACTAGGTTCAACAACTCTAGTAACATTGAACTGTCCCTAAGATACTAACAACACACTCAACACAACCAGAAACAATTTAAGACAATTAAGCAAGCTCTTATTAGAGTTAAGGAGGTTAACTTACAAGCAAGGAACCTGAGCTAGTTCCTTGAACCTCCATGGCTGTGAATCACTTGAATTTGAAGGGCTTGTGGTGTGGATTGACTGTCCAACACCTCCTCTTCTTGATTCTCTCCTTCTGGTCAAGGAGACACTTCAAACCCCTCCTGTCCTCTTGCTGGTCGTGGGTTTTGTTGGTCAGAAACAGAGCTTCAGCATGGCTGGCCAGAGAATGATTAGA
Organism: Moricandia arvensis; assembly: GCA_905132765.1. NCBI lineage: Eukaryota > Viridiplantae > Streptophyta > Magnoliopsida > Brassicales > Brassicaceae > Moricandia > Moricandia arvensis. The sequence continues at coordinate 26,515 of CAJHQP010005687.1, read as the reverse complement.
ACAGCTTAGCTTTAATGCTTCTTTAGTGACCTTTCTCCAAGAATGGTTTCTTCCATGGATTATCTTCAGCATTTTGGACCAGATGTGGTGGTTTGGCTTCTTCTTTGGACTCCTTGAAGCTACTGAAGTCGCCATTTCCTTTGAGCTCTCCATCTTAGAGAGTTTGGACCAGTGGACAATAGAATGTACCAACTGGTTTTGCAAGAAACAGAACTTGAAACTGAACCTTTGATGAAGCTTGCTGGACTGAGCTGAAGCTTTCTTGAGTTCCAGAGACTTGTATACTGTCCTATCTTGAGTTCTGGCGAGATTCTTCCCTCTTGGAAGACCTTTGGACCAGTGGATAAAGAGATGTAGCAGAAACTGTTTTGGAGACAGTTTTGAGAAGATGATGATTTGCGGAAGCTATGAAGGTTTCAGGAGCTTGGAAGCTCTGATACCATGTGAGAAAAGAAGATGAATAGGTAGAGTAAACTGAAAAGAAGCTCCTGGTTCTGTTTGAACCAGAGAGAAGGAAAGAGTAAGTGATGAAGAGTGAATGCAAGTGATGAAGTATAAGTGAAGACTATGAAGAGAATCTGAGAGAATAAGAGATTATGAGTAACTTAGGTAACCAGAGAGTAGAGAGGAGCAGAATTTCGTGTGTAATGAGAGAGAGAGAGAGAGAGAGAAAGTAACCAAGAATATGAAGAGAGAAGAACTTTCTCCTTGATTTTCAACATGTTATAAGCAGCCTTTAAATAGCCTAAGGCTTACAATAAACTAATGATATATCTAGAACATCCTAAGCAATTACTTCTGTAGGGAAACAACCAGAAAATGCCAAGGGAGGCACGACCAGGAAGAGTAGAAAGGGACATGACACCACCAGCTCTTTCTCTTTAGAGAACATGTGACTTTTAATATATTTTATTCCCACTTGTCTTGACTGAGCTCCAACAGTCTTCTCTCTATTTGAATTAAAACCCAGACGTGTTTCCCTCTTTTCTTTGCCCTCCAAGGTAGGCTAGCTTAGCTGGTTGCTTAGAATGCAAGGCTGTACGGATTAACTTGCACCACAAGTATGTATGGAATAACTTCTTCTTCAAGTATCTGAACTCTTCTCTTCTTCTTATTATCCTTGTCCTTAGAACTTAGTGCACATGACTTCTGGAGGTTGCCAAGATCTCCTTAAGCCTCCCCACTCCTTTCTTGCCATGCAGGTAAGTTAGGTCAGCTCGGTGGCTTGTGTAGCAAGACTGTATGGACTGTCTTCTCTTGATGCACTTGTTTTGGATCATCAACTAGATTCTTCTTCTGGTTATTCCCTTCTTCATTTCAACACTCCCCCTCAAGCTTGGCCATAGGAGATTCTTGGACAAGCTTGGAACTGAGAGTACTTGCCTCATTAAAAACCTAAGGGTGGAAAACCTCATGGGATAAAACCAACACTTAGGGAAAAAGAGTGCAATTACTTCAGCCTAGGGATTGGCCAGTGGGTTTATAAGTCCTACGATCATGTTTAGAAACTCATAGACCCTGGATCAGGGCCTTTATTCAATGGCAAGCAGGCGTCCTTACTTCATACTCAAATTAGGCGCCACTTGCTTCACACATAAAACAGCCTTTGAGCTTCTTCTTATGACCAGAGCTTGTCTCCCCCTTTCTTCTGGCTTCTTGCCTCCATTTAGGGGTTGAGTCCAAGCCTTCCTTTGCTCAGGAGCTCAATAGGTACCTTGCCTATGGTTGCTAAGAATGGTGAGGAGTGTCCCATGGACACTTGAATCCCTCATGAATACTGTGGAATAATGTGGGGTGACAGATTCTTCAGTCTTGATCACTTAATCCCCCTTACTTTGAAATCGCCATTCTAGCCTCTTCTTGAAGCTTTATCAACCATGTACAAGCACACATGCTATGGGCTGATTCATAGCTTCCCAACTGAAGGTAACTGTTCTAACTCCATATAGAAGCTGATCCATAGCTTCCCAACCAGAAGGTAATTGTTCTAACTCCCAAGCCTTGGGCTGATTCATAGCATTCCAATCAGCTTGCCTCTCCACCTGATCTTCTTGCCAAGTAGTCTCTGATGGCCATCTGTTCTAACACCAAGTTGATGCTGTCCTTGCTGATGTTTCTTTGATCCGGCTGATGAGAAATCTTGCAAGGGTGAATTCCACCACTTGCATACTCTCACTTCTGATCTGAGGTGAGGAAATGGAAGACTTGGACCTTCAGGAATGCTCATCATTACCCCTCCTCAAGCTTGATCCAGAGAGAATAAGTGAAGGACCAAGCTTGGAAGTGAGCAACATTGAGTTTTGAAACCAGGAGCGCATCACCCCTACAGCTGCGCTTAAGTCAACCGGTTCCTCCCTTAATCTCTTCTCCACTGCCTCTTGTAAGTCTTTTGAACCAGGAGCTCAACACCCAAACAGGCTGCGCTTAGTTCAACCGGTTCTCTACACACAAATGATCTTTCCATGGCCAGGAATATACAGACTCTGTAGGCTCTGAACTCATGGGCAAAGTCTTCTTCTTTGTCTTGATTTGATGATGGACAGAGACAACACTTGTGTACCTGAAACATCACTCAAACTCCAGCAAGAATCAGATCACACACGCTAGGATCAGACCTTGGTAACTCACCAATGCTGATCCCAATGCTTTAAGAAAATGCAATGGACAGAATCTAAACAACTCAGTTAGTTCAAATCCATGCAACCAATTCACTAAATGCTCAGGTATGATAATTCATTAGTTACAAGGCATCTAGGCTCATTTTTATCACACATATGACAGTAGCAGAATGCAATTACAATTTATGACAGTAGCATAGACTAGACAACTCATCTAATCAAGCTACACAACTATGAATGCAATACATGACCGGGACTCTCCTAGGCCTCTAGCAATGCAACAAGACACACAACAGGCTCTAAGAAACTCGCCTAGACCATACAGCACACAAACAAATGAGCTAAGACAAGAACAAGACAAAACAATGCTAGAAATCTCCTAGAACAGTACACAGGCATCAAGCAACAATTTTAAGCAATAGCTATATGAATGCACAAGATTCAACTCAAGACAGCATGAGATAACAAGCAATTAAATGCACATCACACAAGCTAATGGTTACTGGTTTCATCAAAACCATAGGGACCAGTAGCTTAGACCAACTTCTAAATGCATACCAGTCCACTATGATGGACTAACCCGACCATTAGCACAAGATAACAATTAAATGGATTGAACCAGATGCTATATGATCATGCTAGCAAGCTTACTTACTTCTAGAACAGTGCATACACAGTGTTTAAGTATCATGGACAGAAACTAGGTTCAACAACTCTAGTAACATTGAACTGTCCCTAAGATACTAACAACACACTCAACACAACCAGAATCAATTTAAGACAATTAAGCAAGCTCTTATTAGAGTTAACGAGGTTAACTTACAAGCAAGGAACCTGAGCTAGTTCCATTAACCTCCATGGCTGTGAATCACTTGAATTTGAAGGGCTTGTGGTGTGGATTGACTGTCCAACACCTCCTCTTCTTGATTCTCTCCTTCTGGTCAAGGAGACACTTCAAACCCCTCCTGTCCTCTTGCTGGTCGTGGTTTTTGTTGGTCAGAAACAGAGCTTCAGCATGGCTGGCCAGAGAATGATTAGAACAGTTTAGCTTTAATGCTTTTTTAGTGACCTTTCTCCAAGAATGGTTTCTTCCATGGATTATCTTCAGCATTTTGGACCAGATGCTGTGGTTTGGCTTCTTCTTTGGACTCCTTGAAGCTACTGAAGTCGCCATTTCCTTTGAGCTTTCCATCTTAGAGAGTTTGGACCAGTGGACAATAGAATGTACCAACTGGTTTTGCAAGAAACAGAACTTGAAACTGAACCTTTGATGAAGCTTGCTGGACTGAGCTGAAGCTTTCTTGAGTTCCAGAGACTTGTATACTGTCCTTTCTTGAGTTCTGGCGAGATTCTTCCCTCTTGGAAGACCTTTGGACCAGCGGATAAAGAGATGTAGCAGAAACTGTTTTGGAGACAGTTTTGAGAAGATGGTGATTTGTGGAAGCTATGAAGGTTTCAGGAGCTTGGAAGCTCTGATACCATGTGAGAAAAGAAGATGAATAGGTAGAGTAAACTGACAAGAAGCTCCTGGTTCTGTTTGAACCAGAGAGAAGGAAAGAGTAAGTGATGAAGAGTGAATGCAAGTGATGAAGTATAAGTGAAGACTATGAAGAGAATCTGAGAGAATAAGAGATTATTAGTAACTTAGGTAACCAGAGAGTAGAGAGGAGCAGAATTTCGCGTGTAATGAGAGAGAGAGAGAGAGAGAGAAAGTAACCAAGAATATGAAGAGAGAAGAACTTTCTTCTTGATTTTCAACATGTTATAAGCAGCCTTTAAATAGCCAAAGGCTTACAATAAACTAATGATATATCTAGGACATCCTAAGAAATTATTTCTGTAGGGAAACAACCAGAAAATGCCAAGGGAGGCACGACCAGGAGGAGTAGAAAGGGACATGACACCAACAGCTCTTTCTCTTAAGAGAACATGTGACTTTTAATATATTTTATTCACACTTGTCTTGACTGAGCTCCAACAGTCTTCTCTCTATTTGAATTCAAACCCAGACGTGTTTCCCTCTTTTCTTTGCCCTCCAAGGTAGGCTAGCTTAGCTGGTTTCTTAGAATGCAAGGCTGTACGGATTAACATGCACCACAAGTATGTATGGAATAACTTGTTCTTCAAGTATATGAACTCTTCTCTTCTTCTTATTATCCTTGTCCTTAGAACTTAGTGCACATGACTTCTGGAGGTTGCCAAGATGTCCTTAAGCCTCCCCACTCCTTTCTTGCCATGCAAGGTAAGTTAGGTCAGCTCGGTTGCTTGTGTAGCAAGACTGTATGGATTGTCTTCTCTTGATGCACTTGTTTTGGATCATCAACTAGACTCTTCTTCTGGTTATTCCCTTCTTCATTTCAACATATAGTTCTAGGCATGCCATGCAAACGGACTATCTCTTTGAAGAACAAGTTGGCTACGTGCAATGCATCATCAGCCTTATGGCAAGCAATGAAATGTGCCATTTTTGAAAACCTATCTACCACGACAAAGATGGAATCCTTTCCAGTTCTAGTTCTAGGCAGTCCTACAATGAAGTCCATAGAGATATCATTCCATGGATTATAAGGAATGGGTAATGGAGTGTACAAACCATGAGATTGGACCTTAGATTTAGCTTGTTTGTACGTTGCACATCTCCCACACATTCGTTCAACATCTCTCTTCATGTGTGGCCAAAAGAAATGATCATGCAAAACCTTAAGGGTCTTGGCAATTCCAAAATGTCCCATGGGGCTTCCTCCATGGGATTCCCTGACAAACAAATCTCTCAAAGAGCAGTTAGGTACACACAAGCGATTGTCATAGAATAGGAACCCATCCTGTCTAAAATAATGCCCAGCAGCAAATTTTTCACATGACATGTATGCATCCCCAAAATCCTTGTTAGTTTCATACATACCTTTGAGTTGTTCAAATCCTAATAGCTTGGCATCAACAGTGTTCAAGAGTACATACCTTCGTGATAGTGCATCAGCAACTATGTTTTCTTTACCTTGTTTATACTTGATGACATAAGGGAAAGTCTCAATGAACTCCACCCACATTGCATGTCTCTTGCTGAGCTTGCTTTCTCCTTTTAGATACTTGAGTGATTCATGATCCGTGTGGATCACAAACTATTTGGGCCAGAGGTAATGCTGCCATGTTTGCAAAGCTCTGACTAATGCATACAACTCTTTGTCATAGGTGGCATAGTTGAGAGTTGCTCCTCCAAGTTTTTCACTAAAGTAGGCAATAGGTCTCCTTTCTTGCATTAAGACAGCACCAATACCAATTCCTGAAGCATCACATTCTATTTCAAAAGTTTTGGTAAAGTCAGGAAGTATAAGAAGAGGTGATGGAGTAAGCTTCTCTTTTAGGCATTGGAAAGCCTTCTCTTGTGCTTCTCCCCACTTGAATCCGCCATCCTTCTTTATCACTTCAGTTAAGGGGGCTGCTATGGTGATAAATCCTTGACAAACCGCCTATAAAAGCCAGCAAGTCCATGGAAACTTCTTACTTCACCTACTGTCTTAGGACTCGGCCATTCTTGAATTCCTTTCACCTTTTCTTGGTCGACCTTTACTCCTTCTGCACTCACAACAAAACCTAGGAAGACCAAGTTATCTGTACAAAAAGAACACTTCTTCAAGTTTGAAAACAACTTCTCTTTCCTCAAAACATTAAGAACTGACCTAAGATGCTCAATAAGATCTTTCATGTTCTTGCTATAGATTTAGATGTCATCAAAATATTAAGATCTTTTGATATCTTAGATGAAATGTAACCAGAAAGAGATTAAGAACATATTTAGAAAGGAAAAGACTTGGTTTAGACTAAACGAGAAGAGAGATCTGTATGCTTTATTCATCTTAAGAACTCGAAAACTTAGAGAGAACTGTGTGCTTTATTCATCCTCAAGGGGTTACAATATATAGAGAAAGCTACAAGGGTTTTCAGAAAGCAAAGGGAGAAAAGCAGTGGCTGTGGTTCGTCCAAGGGCGCACCTAATTCAAAAAGGAGCCTTTCCGGCCAAGCAAATGGAATCAGCATCTTTGACAAGATGCTGATCCTCCCAGCTCTTGACAGCCTGTCCACGTGGCCCTCTTCTTCCTTTCCAATGGATGGATAAGGTTACCTCCTCAAGGAAAGCATTCGAGTCACTTTGGTTTTACCTGGATGGTAAAAACCAATCGAGTGCTTTTGGTCGACCTTGTACGGCCTCTATGGCCTTGTACGGCCTGTACCAGTTGTATGGCTTGTACGACATGTACGGCCTTGTACGGACAAGGTCGACCCAAACCCTTCTCTTTTCTTCCTTCTTCCTGTTCAACCCAAAGTAGATGCCTCAACTTAACACTCCCCCTCAAACTTGACCATATGGAACAAGTCAAGCTTGGAAGGCTATGAGATCTCCCTCATTAAAAACCTCACCAAAGAGAAAACCCTGTTTGGGATAAAACCCTTTGATGAGGGAAAAAGAGTGGAGACCCCATAGCAGGAGTTTAGCTAAGTTGGGTTAGATCAATGAGTCCCAACCTCACATGGATGGACTCCATTGTCTTTTGTCTAGCTGCCTTTGTAAACACATCCGCCAACTGATCCTCACTCCTTGTATAGCATGGCAAGATCACTCCAAATCCAATCATTTGCCTCACCTTGTGACAATCGGCCTCAATGTGCTTGGTTCTTTCATGGAACACTGATTTGGAGGCTATATGGATTGCGGCTTGGTTATCACAATGCATAGTCATTGGTGTAGACTTATCAACCTCCACATGCTTCAGAATGCCTTTGATCCACACTAGCTCGTTTGTAAGCTTTAGCATCGCCCTATACTCAGCTTCAGCACTGGAACATGAGACTACCTTCTGCTTCTTGCTCTTATAGGTAACTAGGTTACCACCTATGAAGGTGCAATATCCAGTAGTCGACTTCCTGTCCATCCTATCTCCTGCCCAATCCGCATCACAATAGCCTACCACTTCTGTGCTTCTATTGCACCCCATCCATACTCCAAGGTTTGGTGACCCGTTTAGATACATCAGGATCCTCTCAACCATGTGCCAATGATGTTCCTTTGGAATTTGCATGTGTTGGCTCACCTTGTTCACAGCAAAACATATATCAGGTCGGGTAATGGTAAGATAGATCAACTTACCAACAAGCTTTCTATAAAGCTTAGGATCATGGAATGGCCGACTATCTTCAATCTCCCCCTCACGAGGAACCTTGTACCCATCCTCTAGTGGCATCTTGGCTCTCTTTCCTCCATGTTTCCCTGCATCTTTCAAGAGAACAAGTGTATACTTTCTTTGGGACAGAAACAAACCTTCCTTGGATATACATATCTAAATACCAAGGAAGTATTTCATCTCTCCCAAGTCTTTAATTTCAAACACAGATTTAAGGAAGTCTTTACTGGATTGAATACCTGCCTTGTCGCTTCCTGTGATGATGATATCATCAACATACACAAGAAGAACAACTATACCTGATGTGGTCGAGAGAGTGAACAAGGTATGATCCAGTTCAGATTTCCTAAACCCTTTGCCATTGAGAGTTGTGCTCAACTTGTTGTACTAGGCTCTAGGAGATTGTTTGAGACCATAGATTGCCTTCTTGAGCCGAAGAACATTTCCCTTCTTTACTAAATGTTCCAGACCTGGTGAAGGATGCATATAAACCTCATCTTCAAGTTCTCCTTGAAGGAAGGCATTCTTCACATCCATTTGCCATAGACCCAACTCAAGGTTAACCGCAAGAGACAATATGATTCTAATAGTGTGAAGCTTTGCAACTGGTGCAAAGGTATCCACATAATCTTCTCCATAGGTTTTAGTAAAGCTTCTTGCAACCAACCTGGTTTTCCTTCTATCAATCTTTCCATTCGCCAAGTATTTGATGGTAAAGATCCATCTGCTGGTCACAGCCTTCTTCCCTTTTGGCAACACACTCTCATACCATGTGTCATTATTTATCATCGCACTTGCCTCAGCACCAACTGAATCCTTCCATTCCTTGTCTTTAACAGCTTCCTCATAGGATCTTGGTATATAGCTCTCGTCCAGACTGACTATAAAGGAACAATGCTCTTCTGGATACTCAGTAAACGAGCAGACCACTTGAGATGGATGAGCAACTACTTGGGCATTGTAGTATACCCTAGTGTTAACCCAATCAGATGGTGGTCTTCTTATCCTAGAAATTCTCCTCAACTGTTGCTGCTGTTCTACTTCCCCTTCTTCAGGTTCTTCCTCCTCTTGATGCTCAGTACTTCTTTGACCTTCTTGAGTATCACCACCTTGATTATGAGCCCGGAACTTATATCTTCTTCTGGAGAATCAAACTCCTCTTGACCCGAATCAAACTCGCTACTGCTGTCAGTGCTTCCACCTTCCTGATATTCAGTGTTTCCCCCCTCATGACCAAGGTGGGGAGACTGATTTGCTTCATTTGTCCCTGCTGGACCATTTCCACCCGAGTTCTTGGTCACTCCAATGCCAAGACCTTCCAAGATAATCCTTAGAGTTGCTGCCTTATCCAAGGTAAGGTCCTTCAACTCATCTTGATTCTTCTCCTTATAGTACCCTCTTTCTTCTATGAACTTTACATCCCTAGACACCAGAACTCTTCTTGCCACCGGGTCATAACATTTGTATCCCTTCTGAGTTTTGGAGTAACCTATGAACATTTCCTTTGTACTCTTGGCTTCTAACTTGTTCCTCATCTCTCCTGGAATCAGCACATAGGATAAGCATCCGAAGACCCGTAGATAGTCCACTGATGGTTTGTACTTGTTCAGAACCTCAAAAGGAGCTTGATCATGTAATAGCTTTGTAGGAGTTCGGTTGATGAAATAACAAGCTGTAGCCACAACATCACTCCAAAATCTCTTGGGAACATTGGCTTGAAACATTAAGGACCTTGCTACTTCCATGAGATGGCGATTCTTCCTCTCAGTGTTAACTTGAAGAAAGAAATGGAGCCAAAGGAAGAGTTGAGATGAGTTTGGGTCTGGTGCAAAGTTAGGGTGAAAACTCCGGAGATTATCTACAAGGCTTTAGAAGTGTCTAAAGGTGTTTAGAAGTTCTCTGCAGGTTGTGCAAAGATAGGACCAAGTCCAGGAGGGACTTAGAAGGTTGTTGAGGAGTAAATGGGAGAATGTGCAAAGTTAGGGCAAGGCCGTACGGATTTGGTACGGACGGATGTACTCGGACCGTACGGATCCGTACGGACCAGGTCGACCCAAAACTTTCACACTTAACCATTTGAGAAGATTTGGGACTTGTGCGAAAATATGGCGAGGTACGGGCCGTGCAAAAATAGGAAGAGGTACGGACCATGCAAAATCCAGGACTAAAAGACAAACTTTTGATCTTTAAAGATGTTTGGGGAGTTTGTGCAAAAATAGGGCGAAATGGTATGACCCGTGCAAAGTCCGGGACTAAAAGACAAGCTTCTGATTTTTAAGAGAAGAAGACAAAAGTTTAAGAGAAGAAGACAAAAGATTAAGAGAAGAAGACAAACCTTTAAGAAAAGAAGACAAAAGAGTGTGCTGGCGCATGGTTGTGGTCCACAAAAGGCTGGCTCTTGCTCGAAAGGAAGAGCAGCCTTGATTATTTATCTGGACACTTGAGTGGACAGGTTCATGGGCGCCTAAGGGAAGCCAATAAGGAGCCAGCCTTCCCTTTGACCAGAGCTCTCCTCCAATCATCAAGCATCACTCGGATTCACCCAAACTCCATCCTGGTCGTCCGTTACTTCAATCATTATCAACCATTAGATTTAGGGCTTTGATTTATGTCTTTGTAAAGCCTATGTAAGGCTTTGTCATTGTAATTTTGAAACAAAGAGAGTAAGGGGGATTTCCCCTCTCCTTCATTATATTCAAAGTGTGTTCTTGGTTTAGAAACCCTTAATCCCTCACTTTTTTAGTCTATAATCTTTTAATCTCTCTTAATCTCGCTAAATCTCTGTTTCTATTCCAAGTTCATACTGTTCTTCATCAGACCTTTCTCATATCAGTTCAAGCTCTCATTTCGCCCTAAAGGGCTTGTTCATCACAGACACGACCTAGGCTCTGATTTTCTCACATGGTATCAGAGCCAGGTTCATCAGAACCTGGTTGTTCCTTCCGCAAATCCATCACAAGTCCTGCCTCATCTCAGATCGAAGCCATAGAAGACCTGTCCATTCGGTTCTATTCCATCCACAAGATGATATCTGAAGCCATGGCGGTTTCTAATGGCCTCTTCTCTTCTCTCCTGTCCATTAAAGCCGTGTCACAACTCAGTTTCAAGAATAAACCTTTCAAGAAGAAAGCTTTCTCATTGTTCCTGAAGCTGGCGACTTGGAAGGTGAAGAAAGGTGGAGTCTTTTTGAGTTGGAGTTTCAAGGAGAAGGTCTTGACCACAAGGAGAAGGTGTTGGGTGACGATCCAGCTCTCTTACCCACCAGAGTCATGACCTGTAACCAAGGAAGCTAAAGGAATCAGCTCAAATTCCTTGGTGTAAGCTAGTCCTAACTCTCTTGATATGAGCTTGTGATGATATCTAGTTGTTGTGTTGTGTTCTTTTGAATCCGTGGGAAATGATTTGAAACTGCTAGATGGTATTGTCTAGGTTAATCCCAGGATGCTCTTGACATTTTTTTTAAGTTGAGAAATGAAATGCTTTGCCCCAGTTCTGTTACGAGTTATGTTAGGATGTTAGTTGTTGTTCTTAATCCTGTTAACTCTCATAAACTGAAATCGCTTAAGGTTCTGCTTTGTCTGATGTTGAGTGATGTTAGTAATGCTTAATCTCAGTTCTAAATGGTGCTTACTAGGATGTTAGATGGTAATATCTGAAGCTTTTTGCATTCATGAGTAGAAACTGATTGAAGATTAATGCTTGCTGTTTTGTTACTGCCTTAAGGTTGATGCTTCAAGACTCATGTCCATGAATGCGGTTAAGGCAGGGTTGTTTGCCTAAATGCTTAGTAGTGTATCTTGGCCGGATCATGCTCAGTGTTTAGAGAATGGAAAGCTTGCATTAGATGGATCTTAACGTAATAAGAGGCCATCTAAGTGCAAAGCTAGTGAGACATTGGCAAAAGCCAATGCATTGTGTCTTATCTTTGCTGGAGTTTGAGTGTTGTTTTAGGTTCACAAGATGTGCTCTTCGTGCACCATACATCAGAGTGAAAGAGGAAGACTAATCCCATTGGGAATGGTTGCTGGAGTGTATGTGGATACACTAAGCAAGTGATCATCACTTAAGTCTGGAGGAGACTGATGATCAGAAGGCATTGGAGTTTAAAGGGGAGGGTTGATCAGTGGTTGAATGCGCAGTCCATGAGATGTTGCGCTCCTGATCTTAAGGCTCATTGAGACTCACTTTAAGCTTGGACACATAACCGATCCAAGCTTGAGGAGGGGAGAAAAGTGAGCCACCTGATGATCCTATAGCTCAATGACATGTGTTACTCAAGGACCTTGCATGCTGATCTAGAAGAGATCATGCCGTAGTGAGGGAAGAAGAAGGTCACTCAACAAGCTATGTGACGAGTGCTTGTTGAGTGGACAAGGTATCTCCTTTATGCAATGTCAATGGAGTGGAGATCAAGCATCAATTGTGAAGAAGATGGTGGTGCCCTCCACAAGACTTATCATGGAGTTAACACGCGCTCACCATTCAAGCTTGGACCTTCACTATACTCGGTCTCAAGCTTGAGGGGGAGTATGGATGAGCTTGCATGATAAGAGAAGGACCTTGGAAGCTCAGTCAGTGAGGATTCAAGTGGCGGTTCAGAGCATCCACTCCTTACCATCTAAACAAGGGAGTAAACGTGATCTTATCTCTTTATATATTCATGATAGGTTTATCTCTTGACAACTAATACACTTGTAGAATGATGTATCAGGTACCTTACTTGGATAGTCAAGAAGACAAGAAGAAGCTAGGCGTGTGATCTGACCTGATGGAGAAGGCAAGAAGCCATGAGAGAAGGAAAGACTCAAGCTAGCCCCAAAGAAGAGATCCGAGAAGGAGTTGGTGATGTGCAATGAAGCCAATGAGTTGCACATCACGGTTAGGCCATGATCCAGGGTCTTTGGTGTCCATCACATTGATGAGAACACCAAAGACCCACTGGCCAATCCCTAGGCCTTGAAGGCTCTACTCTTTTCCTTATGAGGGTTTTCTCTCATAAAGTTTTTAATGAGGGAGTTCAACAAAGTTCCAAGTTTGACTTAGGATCTCTAAAGTTAAGCTTGAGGGGGAGTGTTAACTTGAAGAAAGTAATGGAGCCAAAGGAAGAGTTGAGATAAGTTTGGGTCTTGTGCAAAGTTAGGGTGAAACCTCCGGATATTATCTACAAGGCTTTAGAAGTGTCTAAAGGTGTTTAGAAGTGCTCTGAAGGTTGAGAAAAGATAGGGCCAAGTCCAGGAGGGACATAGAAGGCTGTTGAGGAGTAAATGGGAGAAATGTGCAAAGTTAGGGCGAGGCCGTACGGATTTGGTATGGACGGATGTACTCGGACCGTACGGACTAGGTCGACCCAAAACTTTCACACTTGACCATTTGAGAAGATTTGGGACTTGTGCGAAAATATGGCGAGGTACGGACCGTGCAAAAATAGGACGAGGTACGGACCATGCAAAATTCGGGACTAAAAGACAAGCTTTTGATCTTTAAAGATATTTGGGGAGTTTGTGCAAAAATAGGGCAAAATGGTATGACCCGTGCAAAGTCCGGGACTAAAAGACAAGCTTCTGATTTTTAAGAGAAGAAGATAAAAGTTTAAGAGAAGAAGATAAAAGATTAAGAGAAGAAGACAAACCTTTAAGAAAAGAAGACAAAAGAGTGTGCTGGCGCATGGTTGTGGTCCACGACAGGCTGTGTCTTGCTCGAAAGGAAGAGCAGCCTTGACTATTTATCTGGACACTTGAGTGGACAGGTTCATGGGCGTCTAAGGGAAGCCAATAAGGAGACAGCCTTCCCTTTGACCAGAGCTCTCCTCCAATCATCAAGCATCACTCGGATTCACCCATACTCCATCCTGGTCGTCCATTACTTCAAGCATTATCAACCATTAGATTTAGGGCTTTGATTTATGTCTTTGTAAAGCCTATGTAAGGCTGTGTCATTGTAATTTTGAAACAAAGAGAGTAAGGGGGATTTCCCCTCTCCTTCATTATATTCAAAGTGTGTTCTTGGTTTAGAAACCCTTAATCTCTCTCTTTCTTAGTCTATAATCTTTTAATCTCTCTTAATCTCTCTAAATCTATGTTTCTATTCCAAGTTCATACTGTTTTTCATCAGACCTTTCTCATATCAGTTCAAGCTCTCATTTCGCCCTAAAGGGCTTGTTCATCACACACACGACCTAGACTCTGATTTCCTCACACTCAGCAACTCCATTTTGCAGAGGAGTGTAAGGGCAACTGGTCTGGTGAAGGATCCCATGTCGAGCTAAGTGATCCTTGAATGCATGACTTGTGTACTCTCCTCCATTATCTGATCTAAAAATCTTAAACTTAGCATGATAATGGTTAGTCACATAGGATTGAAAGTTCTTAAATGCATCAAGGACCCTGTCTTTTGATGGAATGAGTGTTAACCAGGTGTATTTAGACTTTTCATCAATGAATATTACAAAGTACTTATGATTATCCCTAGATATGCAAGGAGCAGTCTAAACATCAGAATGAATTAAATCAAAGCATTTCTCATAAACAGTAGATGATCTTGGAAAGACAGTCTTACAATGCTTGCCTAAAATGCAAGCTTCACACTCATTATTTTCGAAAACAACACCTGGTAACATCAAGTTCAAAGCTCTAACATGAGGATGTCCTAGTCTAGCATGCCACAAAGCATTCTTATTTAAAGCAGAAGAAACATTAGTAAAAGAACAACTAAAATAAAAAACAGGATCAAGCTCTTCAAGCATATATAACTCGCCCTTGGTAACTCCTCTTCCAATCATCTTTTGGCTCTCAATATCCTGAAACTCAACCTCGTTAGGTGATGTGATCATGGACCGGGTTACTAAGGAGAGCAAGGAGAGCTTAGATGAGTCACATGATGCCACAATCCACCAGCAGACTGGTGATGATGCTTTGACCATTCCAGAAGGTCCCATGACCCGTTCCAGAGCCAAGAAACTTAAGGAGACTGTAGTAGGATTACTCACTTCACATCCACAACAAGAAGAAAGTCTTGGAAAAGGTTTGATCCGAGATATCTTGATCACCATTCAAGCTATCTCTACATCAAGCTGAGTTAGTGTCTAGGCAAGACACTTGGTGTGTGCTCTTTTCCTTGCTTTTTGTTTTGTCCCACGAGGTTTTCCGGAGGAAGGTTTTTAACGAGGCAACGACTTGTCTTACAAATCACTTAGGCCCTATCTCGGCCCAAGACTAGCAGAAGTCATTTATCTATAAGCTTATGTTATGTTATAAACTATAGTTTTCCATTTTAATGTTTTCAAAACCCTAGAGAGTATGTTCTCTGGTTTCTTTTATTTAAGGGTTTTCCCTAACCCTATTGTACTCAAGCAATCGAATACTATCAAGTCTTTTTCTCTCTTGACGGCTCTCTCTCTCTAGAAGTTGTCGAGTATCCTTCTGGTGTGTCATATCCAGAGCTTTAAGGGTGTTCAACTTGGTGTGTCATATCCGAGCCTGTTCATCTAGGAGTATCAAGAGATCTCTCATACCTCTTGTGTCACCATTCAATCCACAAACCTTGAAGAACTCGAGTCTCTGATTCGTTCTTGCAAGGATCTATCCTCCCAATCAGCCAAAGAGCATCCTAGGGGCGTATCATGTGGTATCAGATTAACTTTGGTTAGGGAAGTCTCTTTTCTCTCTTAACTTTTTCTGTTTCATCCGCAATAAACCTCTATCATCTTGAACAAGAAGTAGATCTAAGTTGTTTAGGGCTGCTCGAAAATCATAGAGTTTTAGACAAGGTTTAGGAGAATTTGCTTTTTGGTTTAGGCGGAAACCCTAGACAAGTTAAACCTAGCCGCATAGCCTTTTTTCTTTTACCTTGCCGAGCAAGCAAATTCTTGTGTCGAGCTTTTTCCTTTTTGCTTCTCTTGATTACCTTGAATGTATTTACTGGTTATTGTGTTTCCTTGGTGCAGGCATCCATGGGAACCGAGACTGAAGAAGAAGCCGAATTGGTCTAGAGGAACAAGCTGCTCATGGAAGCCATGACTGCTCAACTGAATCAATCTATGGTAGCCACCATGACTGAGATGATGAGGACCAATCACAATGAGCTCCGCAAAGAGTTCAGAGAGGAAGTAAGGCGAGCTACTGGTCAAGGTCACAGCCGAGAGACTAGGAGAGAAGAAAGACCTAATGCAACTCGACAAGAGCATGCCAGCTCTGAAGAAACTGATAACTACTATGAACATATCAGTTCTTCATCAAGACAAAGACAAAGGAGGCATAGACGTAGACAAGAAGGAAGGACAAACCAGAGAGATGAACTTGCTGGTTTGAAGATCAAGATTCCCCCCTTCCATGGGAAAGCTGATCCGAATGCCTATCTTGAGTGGGAGAAGAAGATTGAGCTGGTCTTTCAGTGTAAGCAGTACACAAATCACAAGAAGATCCAGATAGCTGCTACTGAGTTCTATGACTATGCTCTAAGCTGGTGGGATCAGTACATTACTAACCGTAGAAGGAATGGTGAGGAACCAGTTGAAACATGGACAGAGATGAAGTCTATCATGCGCAAGAGGTTTGTTCCAAGTCATTACCGTAGAGACTTGCACCATAGCCTCAGAAAGCTTACTCAAGGCTCAAGATAAGTGGAAGAATACTACCAGGAGATGGAGTTACTCATGCTAAGGGCTAGTATATCAGAAGATAGAGAATCCATAATGTCAAAGTTCCTTTGTGGTCTAAACCGAGAGATACAAGACAATGTTGAGATGCAACATTATGTGGAGTTAGAAGAGATGTTACACAAGGCTATTCTTGTGGAACAATAGCTCAAGAGGAAGGGACATTCACGAACCAGCTATGGATCCAACCGGTTACACAACACCAAGGAAGAGAATTCAAGCTATTCTAAGGAGTCTAAGCCATATCAGAAAGAGAACAAGCCCTATCCGAGGGAAGAAACCAAACCAAGCAGTGCTCTTGACAAGGGCAAGGGCAAGGCTGAGGCTTCTAGTTCCAGAGCTCGTGATGTCAAGTTTTTCAAGTGCCAAGGACGAGGTCACTATGCCAATGAATGTACTAACAAGAGAGTCATGATTCTACTGGAAGATGGTGAGTATGCTTTAGAAGATGACAACACCGAGTCTGACCAAGAAGAAACAGAGAAGAGCATGAAGAAGGACCAGTCCAAGGGAAGCTTTTAGTAGCAAGAATACTTCTAAGTTTGCAAACCAAGACTGAGGAGCTAGATCAACGTGAGAACCTGTTCTATACAAGGTGCTTGGTCGAAGGAAAAGTTTGCAGCCTCATAGTTGATGGAGGCAGTTGTGTGAATTCTGCTAGTGAAACCATGGTCAAGAAGTTGGGTCTGAAGGTTCAGAAGTACCCAAAATCTTGCCAGCTACAATGGCTGAATGAAGAAGGCACCATGAAAGTCTCTAATCAAGTTCTCATTCCTTTAGCCATAGGAAGATATGAAGATGAGGTCTTGTGTGATGTCTTACCTATGGAAGCTGGTCACATACTTCTTGGGAGACCTTGGTAATCTGATCGCCGAGTCATCCATGATGGCTTCACCAACAAGCACTCATTTGAGTTCAAGGGTCGCAAGACTGTCCTGGTTCCCTTGAAACCTAAGGAAGTTCAGCATGATCAGATTCAACTCCAAAAGAAGAAGGAGATTGATCTCAAACCGGCTGGTACTAAGCAGCCAAACTTCTATGCAAACATGGGTGATATCAAAATAACTCTTTACTCTAAACAATCAGCTATCTTACTTGTGTTTAAGGAAACTCTTTTGAACTTAACAAATTCTACACCGGTGTATCCGAGTGAAATGGTTTCTCTTTTGCAGGAGTTTCAAGACATATTTCCAGAAGACAATCCCAATGGGTTATCTCCCTTGCGTGGGATTGAACACCAGATAGACTTTGTTCCAGGATCTACACTTCCAAACCGACCAGCTTACAGAACCAATCCGGTTGAGACCAAGGAGTTGCAAAGAGAAGTAGAGGAACTCATGGAGAAGGACTATATCCGAGAGAGTTTGAGCCCATGTGATGTACCAGTGCTCCTAGTGCCTAAGAAGGATGGTACTTGGTGTATGTGTGTTGATTGTAGATCAATCAACAACATCACAGTGAAGTATCGCCACCCTATACCTAGATTAGATGATATGCTTGATGAATTACATGGTTCTTGCATCTTCTCTAAGATAGATTTAAAAAGTGGTTATCATCAGATTAGGATGAAAGAAGGAGATGAGTGGAAAACTGCATTTAAAACTAAACATGGACTGTATGAGTGGTTAGTTATGCCATTCAGATTGACAAATGCACCTAGTACATTCATTAGGTTAATGAATCATGTTCTTAGATCATTCATAGGCATTTCTGTTGTTGTATACTTTGATGATATCTTAGTATATAGCAAGACCTTAGAAGATCATATAGAACATCTTAGGGCTGTCCTAAATGTGTTGAGAAATGAGAAACTCTTTGCCAACTTGAAGAAGTGCACTTTTTGCACAGATAACTTGGTTTTCTTAGGCTTTTTTTGAGTGCAGATGGAGTTAAGGTGGACGAGGAGAAGATCAAAGCCATCAAGGACTGGCCGAGCCCAACCACAGTAGGAGAAGTGAGGAGTTTCCATGGGCTTGCTGGGTTCTATAGGCGTTTTGTCAAGGATTTTAGCACCATAGCAGCCCCCTTAACTGAAGTGATAAAGAAGGATGTCGGATTCAAGTGGGGAGAAGCACAAGAGAAGGCTTTCCAATGCCTAAAAGAGAAGCTTACTCAATCACCTCTTCTTATACTTCCTGACTTTACTAAAACTTTTGAAATAGAATGTGATGCTTCAGGAATTGGAATTGGTGCTGTGTTGATGCGGGATAGGAAACCCATTGCCTACTTTAGTGAGAAGCTTGGAGGAGCCACTCTCAACTATGCAATCTATGACAAAGAACTCTATGCCTTGGTGAGGGCCTTGAAAACATGGCAGCATTACTTGTGGCCCAAGGAGTTTGTCATCCACACTGATCATGAGTCCCTATAGTATCTAAAAGGGCAGAGTAAGCTTAGTAAGAGGCACGCATGATGGGTTGAGTTCATTGAGACATTCCCATACGTGATCAAATATAAACAAGGTAAGGAGAACATAGTTGCTGATACACTATCTTGGAGGTATGTTCTCTTAACCACTATAGATGCTAAGTTACTTGGGTTTGAGCAGATTAAGGATATATATGATACTGACCTTGATTTCAAAGAAGCTTATGCATCTTGTGAGAAGTTTACTGCAGGACACTACTTTAGACAAGATGGGTTCTTGTTTTATGATAACAGATTGTGGGTGCCTAATTGTTCTCTACGAGATCTCTTTGTTAGAGAATCTTACTGTAGCCTTCCTTACTGATAGCAAGTTAGAAGTAAACTGAGGCATATATAAGGCAGATGATTCTCTATCAAACAACCTAAGGTTCCCTATCCCTTCTATCTTAACCTTATCTCCATTCGATATAATTACATTCCCTGAGGCAGGCTTTACATCACTAATCAGATTCCTATCACTAATCATATGGTGACTAGCTCCTGAATCTATAATGATAGGTTTAGAGTATGTACCTGCCTTCTTAGCTGAGATGATTGCCTTGGCAGCTCTAATGAAGTCATGCAGATCACTCCTGGTCACTGAGTCATCAGTTCTGGTAGCACCAGCTGCACATCTCCACGCTCCTTCTTCATTTGAATCACTACTGAAGGCAGAATACATGGTATTTCCGTCAAATGTCTGAGGTTCAATCTGCTTGAGAAAATTCCTGGCCATCCTAATATCCATCTTCCTTTGTTTCAAAATATTTCTTCTATGTTGTTTCTTAGTCCTCTTGTACTCATGAAACAACACAACTTTCCCATTCTTGCTTAGCGTGTTCTTTGTAGGATGACCTGACTTCATTTCCTTCTCAAAGAGTGTGTGAGTAGCTTGTTCTTGCTGGATAAGCGCACACACACCTTCTACACTTGGGAGCTTGTCTTCTCTAAGAACATGCTTGATCAGCTGACGGTATGATGGATTTAGAGTCAGTAGCAAACTAAAGACCACATCCTGTTCTTGCCTTTCTCTTAAGACTTCAGGATCACTAGAACTTGGTATTAGCATGTTATGCTCTAACCATAAACTTCTAAATTTTCCAAGATGCTGGTTGAACTCTCCTTCATCTTGTTTCAGGTTGTTGATCTCTTTCATGATTTCAAACACCCTGTGAAAGTTTTCAGAGGTTCTGGTTGTATGAGTGAGAGAAACCCCAATGGGGAAGATGAGAACTTGTCTAGGTCGAAATGAGAGTGAGACTGATGAGAGAGAGAGAGAGAACCAGAGATTTAGAGATTTAGGGAGACTAGAGAGAGATACTAAGAGTTTGTGAAGAGGAAAGGGGAAACCCCCTATTCTGCTTATCATTTACACTCGACAATCCTCTCTTTAAATAGAGAAATGAGGATACATAGGGTTTACAAGAAGAATCAACAAGGGAAGAAAGCAGTCAAACATAATTCAAAATACATGGCCATAAATGCTTGGACATCCTGTCACTTGCAGGCTAAAGGGAGAAGAGTATGGCTGGAAATAAGCCAACACGCCTCATGTATCTGTCCATAGACAAGTTCACATTCAGCCCTTCCTTTCCATCCTGGATAAGGCTCTTCCTTATCCACAAACAGTAAGCAGCAAGGGTATCTCGCCAGATCCCTTTTAGATGCCATCCAGATACCTTCTTCTTCTCTTCTTCCCTTCTTCTTTCTAGGGTTCTTCTTCCCTTGTGCATCAAGGTTCCACCATGGGATTGTACGGATTAGGGTTTGGCCCGTACACTTTTCACCCTATTTTTGTACAAACCCAAAACATCCTCATTTGGTCAAATGTAAAGTTTTCGGGTCGACCTGGTCCGTACGGATCCGTACGGTCCGAATACATCCGTCCGTACCAAATCCGTACATCCTCGCCCTAATTTTGCACATTCTCCCAAATTACTCCAAACTTCACCCAAGCCTTCTTCCTTTATTGTAAACCCTTCCTGGACCTCTTTCTAGCTCATCATTGCCTTCTAGACCTTCTTAGTTCTTGACAGAACTTCCACAATGGTTTGGCCCTTTCTTTGCTCATAACCTTTAGTGATTGATTATCACTTCAGGTTTAACACTTCCCCTCAAGCTTGACTCTAAAGATCCTGAGTCAAGCTTTGAACCCTGAAGTCACTCCTTATTAAAGACCTTATCAAAGAAAACCCTCCTTAGGAATAAAACCTTGATAAGGAAAACAGTAAGCTCCTTCAAGGCCTAGGGTTTGGCCATTGAGTTCTTTGTGTCTAAACCAGTGTGGTGGACACAAAGTGTTAACCTGAAGTGATAAACCATCTCACTAAAGTTTAATGTGCAAAGCTTGGGCAAAACCTGTTGACATGAAGAAATCATGGATCCCTATAACATGGTTCCCAAAATTATGGACCTTGTTTATGGGAGCTCATGAATTCCATGGATTATGTTCGACCATTTGAAGACATTTTGGGTTTGTGAAAAATAGGGCAAAAGTGTACAGACCAAACCCTAAATCCGTACACCTCCATGGCTTACCTTGCATCCCAAGTTATAGAGAAGCTTGAATGGTGAAGAAAGGGTCTCGGATGGTTTGTAGAAGAAGATGGGATCAGATTGGCATCTTGGAAGGCATCTGCGAGATGCTGCTTGTGTTGACCGTTTATGGATAAGGTTCAGGCTTATCCAGACTGGAAAGGAAGGAGGCTGAACCTGGACTGATCATTGGAAAGATGCATAGACCTTGGTGGCCGATTCTAGACCAAGTTACACCCTTGACCAGCCAGGCTGTCTCCAAGCGTGCATAGCTCCTGGTCCATTCATTTCAAACCTTCCCTTGACTCCACATGCTTGCTCTGATATTTTTTAAACCCTATTGTTGCTCTCTTTACCTATATATATACTCTTGTGTGTCGATGGTTAATGAATAAGTTGAGAGTTTCTAAGCCTGTTGACATGAAGAAATCATGGATCCCTATAACATGGTTCCCAAAATTATGGACCTTGTTTATGGGAGCTCATGAATTCATGGATCCTTAAAACATGGTTCCCAAAATCATGGACCTTGTTTATGGGAGTTCATGAATTCATGGACCTTGTTTATGGAAGATGTCTTTTGTATTCTCTATATATTACAATATATTTGCAAAGAAATGAATCAAGGAAATAAGTTTCTCTCCTTCTTATTCTTATTTGTTCTTGAGTGTTCTTGAGTGTTCTTGAGTGTTCATACTCTTTCTCTTCATAAATCATCAATTCTAACATGGTATCAGAGCTTTAAGCTCCTACTTCATTCCGCAAACCTTTTCTATCCTTCTCTTTTATTCAGCAAAGCTTTTATGTTATTCTCATTCCGCAAATCATAAAAATGGAGAAGGAAAACATAATTTCCGTGACCCTTGAGGGTCCTAATTATCTCTCATGGTCAAGAGTGGCCAGAATCACCTTGGGATGTCATGGACTTTGGGACAGCCATATCATGAAGGCTGGAACTTCAAAGAGGATGGCTGAAGAAGATAGATACGTGAACAACCACAACCAATGGGTTCAAGAAGACCAACAAGCTCTGGCTCTCATCTGTAACTCCTTGTCAAAACCAATCCTGAAGACCAATTCTCACATCAAAACCGCCAAGAGACTATGGGAGAGTCTTCAAACCGCTTATGGGTGTTTATGGGAGAGTCTCCAAACCATCTATGAGAATGACCAGTTCCTCAGCTTTCTCCTACACCTAGACTCATCATTCAACACACTGATAAATAATTTCTTTACTGGAAGAAAGATTTCATGCCTAGATGATGGTGATCCTCTCAAAGGCCAGCCGGATAAATGTAAACCCAAGGAGCAGCAAGCAATTCAAGGGAGAACCATGTATTCTGCTCACATGGGTGATTCAACTGAAGACATGTGGAGAAATCAAGTTGGTACAACCTCATCTGATGATTTTGTGACCAGAAAAGACGCCAATTCCTTTATCTGGAGCATTGTCTTGGCTCTCATTGCTTCCAAGAAGGCTGGTACACATTCTCTTGACTCTAAACCTATCATAATAGATTCAGGAGCAAACCATCACATGATTTGTGATAGGAACTTGATTAGTAATATCCAGCCTGCCGTAGGGAATGTAGTCATAGCAAATGGTGATAAGGTGAAGATAGAAGGGATAGGGAACCTTAAAGTGTTTGATAAGGAATCTACTGCCTTGTATATGCCTGGATTTTCATCTAACTTATTATCAGTAAGAAGGGCTACGATTGATTTGGGCTGCCAAGTTGTGTTCAGACCAGATGAAGTTGAGTTTCAAGACCTGAAGACAGGAAAGGTCATTGGAAAAGGGCACAACCATCAGCAGATGTATCATCTTGAGAGGAATATGGTGCCAGAATCATTTATGCCTCACTGCCTGGCTAGCACCGTTAATGGCGCTGAGAACACAATATGGCATGCCAGATTGGGACATCCCCATACAAGAGCTCTAAACCTGATATTCCCTGGAGTGGTGTCTAAGAATGAAGAGTGTGAAGCCTGCATATTGGGGAAGCATTGTAGGACAGTCTTTCCACGGTCTGGCACCACCTATGAGAGTTGCTTTGACTTGGTTCACTCTGATGTATGGACGGCTCCATGTGTGTCAAGGGAGAATCACAAATACTTTGTCACCTTCATTGATGAAAAATCCAAATACACTTGGTTGACACTGATTCAGTCCAAGGATAGAGTGTTAGACGCCTTCAAGAATTTCCAAGCTCATGTCTCCAACCACTTCAATGCCAAGCTGAAGATCCTCAGATCAGACAATGGTGGAGAGTACACAAGTCATGCATTCAAACAGTACCTGGCTCAACATGGAATTATTCATCAAACAAGCTGTCCATATACTCCTCAACAAAACGGAGTTGCTGAAAGGAAGAACAAACACCTGATGGAGGTAGCCAGATCAATGATGTTCCACACCAATGTTCCAAAAAGATTCTGGAGTGATGCGGTGGTGACTGCTACTTATCTGATCAATAGGACTCCAACTCAAGTCCTCAAAGATCTATCACCGTTTGAAGTCCTTAACCAGACCAAGCCAGCTTTGGACCACTTACGGGTGTTTGGATGTCTCTGCTTTGTGCTGATACCAGGGGAGCAGAGAAACAAACTGGATGCCAGGAGCACAAAAGCGATGTTCATTGGCTACTCTCCAACACAAAAGGGGTATAAGTGCTATGATCCAGTAGCCAGAAAAGTTTTAATATCAAGGGATATGAAGTTTGTGGAAACAAAGGGATATTATGAGGTGAAGAATTGGGATGATCTGAGGGACTTACCGCAATCAGAAAGAGCCACAAACCTCAGAATCATTTTGGAGAACTTCGGCATTGGCATGTCTCCAGCAACTCAAGAAACAAGAAGGAATATCCCTGAAGCTACTGCACCTGTTCCAGAAGCTGTAGTTGAAGAAGATGTGATTAATGAAAATGAAAAAATTGCCCATCCTGACCCTGAAAGGGGGAATCAACAAGAAGCTCATGATCAGGATGAGACCAAATCAGAATCAGTTCCTGAGACTCAAGATCAAGTTCCAGAAGAAACAAATGAGGCAGCACCTGATCAGATACAGCCTTTGCGAAGGAGCACAAGAATCAGGCAACCGAAAGTCTACTTCAATGCTAAAGCTGTGGCACATCCAGTGAGTGCAGTATGCTCGCTTGCTCAATATCCAGAAGAACATCAAGTCTTCATTGGAGAATTGGATCAAGAGTACATCCCAAACACCTATGAAGAGGCAATGCAAGACAAAGAATGGAGAGAGTCTGTTGAAGAAGAGATCAATGCCATGATCAAGAACAACACCTGGTATGAGACTGAGCTTCCAAGAGGAAAGAAAGCCGTGACCAGCAGACTCTTGCATACCATCAAGTATCTTGCAAATGGAAAGCCAGAAAGGAAGAAAACCAGACTGGTAGCAAGAGGATACACACAAGTGTATGGAGAAGATTATCTAGACACGTTTGCACCAGTGGCGAAGCTTCATACAATGCGGATACTCATCTCATTGGCAGTGAACCTAGAGTGGGATCTTTGGCAAATGGATGTAAAGAATGCTTTTCTACAAGGTGAACTAGAAGATGAAGTGTACATGAGACCACCTCCGGCAATGAAAGAGATGGTAAAGCCAGGAAATGTCCTCAGACTCAGAAAGGCGATCTATGGCTTGAAGCAATCACCAAGAGCTTGGTACCACAAACTAAGCACTACATTGAATGGAAGAGGATTTGTGAAGTCTCAAGCGGATCACACACTCTTCACTCTCACCAGCAAGTCCGGGATTATTGTGATCCTAGTCTATGTGGACGATATCATCATTACTGGTAGTGACAAGGAGGGGATCAGTGCCACCAAGACATTCCTCAAGACCGCATTTGACATCAAGGATCTAGGTGAACTGAAGTACTTCCTCGGGATTGAGATGTGCAGATCAAAGGAGGGGTTGTTCATGTCCCAAAGAAAATATACTTTGGATATTCTAAAGGAGACAGGAGATCTTGGAAGAAGACAAGCCAAGACACCACTGGAAGAAGGCTACAAGACACTGCGAGAGGGGGAGTATAAAGATACTCCATTTGAAGATGTCAAGCAATATAGGAGAATTGTTGGAAAGCTGATCTATCTAACCATTACCAGGCCAGATGTTTGTTTTGCAGTAAATCAGGTGAGCCAGCACATGCAAAATCCCAAGGTTCATCACTGGAACATGGTGGAGAGAATCCTAAGATACTTAAGGGAGGCTCCGGGTCAAGGCGTATGGATGGCTTGCAACAGAAACACTGAGGTTGTTGGATACTGTGATGCAGATTGGGCTGGAGACAGAACAGACAGAAGATCAACTACCGGCTATTGCACATTCATTGGAGGAAATTTGGTTACATGGAAGAGTAAGAAGCAGAAGGTTGTGTCTTGCTCAAGTGCAGAAGCAGAGTACAGATCAATGAGGAAATTAACCAGTGAACTCATCTGGATAAAGAGTCTTCTAGGCGACTTGGGGATTGAGATCACCAACCCCATGACCATGCATTGTGACAACCAAGCCGCAATACACATTGCGTCCAATTCAGTCTTCCATGAGAGGACAAAACACATAGAAGTAGACTGCCACAAGGTAAGACAAGCAGTAGAGCAGCAAGTGATCCTCCCATGCTACACAAGGAGTGAAGATCAACTGGCGGACATCTTCACCAAGGCGGCCAGCAGCAAAGTTTGTGAGTCCATTCTTCCAAGACTAGGACTCATAAACCTTCCATGTCAGTGATCCCTCACCATGGAGTGTTCTACTCTTTTTCCTTTGCTTGGTTTTTATCCCAAGTGGTTTTTCCAAGTAAAGGTTTTAATGAGGGAATACTTCATGGCTTTCCAAGCTTGACTTGTTTCATATGGTCAAGCTTGAGGGGGAGTGTTGACATGAAGAAATCATGGATCCCTAAAACATGGTTCCCAAAATTATGGACCTTGTTTATGGGAGCTCATGAATTCATGGATCCTTAAAACATGGTTCCCAAAATCATGGACCTTGTTTATGGGAGTTCATGAATTCATGGATCTTGTTTATGGAAGATGTCTTTTGTATTCTCTATATATTACAATATATTTGCAAAGAAATGAATCAAGGAAATAAGTTT
>CAJHQP010005686.1:0-43936 GCA_905132765.1 Moricandia arvensis | reverse complement strand
TAATTTGTGTGCATAAAGTTAAATTTACACTTAATATGAAATAGAGGAAGTAGACACTAAAATACAAAAAGCAATATTTATAATTTATATATGAATAGTTTGGTTTTACATAAAAAAAATTAAAAAAAATATTTAGAGAAAGAAACATCAACTAAAGAAAAAGTTATGAAATAGTTCATTATGTATACATAATATAGCAATAGTACACTGATCTGCCTTCGTGTGGTCTTCTCTGAAACTTGAAACTTCTTTTGGTGTATAATCGACCTGGAGAGTCTATTCATCGTGTTTTTACTCTTCCCTATTTTGTTTTTATTAAAGTGATAAGTGGAAACAGAGGGATGAAGAGTCTTACTCTTACGTCATCTTGACAGCCAAAACTGATCTGTATATTGTTTATGTAGCAAAACAAATGAAAAGGCAAATTGCTATGTAAAAACATATATATAACCAAACTGATTCCAGCTAATTATCTTGTTGTTTGAAGTATGGTCTTCCACTACTTCTCTCATTTATATATGTAAATAATTTCACATTCAACAAATTCCAGCTAATAATGAGTTTTTGTGGTTTATTGATTTAGCATATATAAGGTTTTGCGGAAAACTCATTATTCAAAAACTCACTCATTACTGTAATGTACATATGTTGCTAATACAAACAAGACTTAGGGAAGAATAGTGATCAAATACATACCATAATTACATTGCTAATCAAATCTTCTAATTTTTTTGGGAAACCATGTGTTCCCAAAACACCAAACACAAACCACTTTAGTCTTACAAAGGAATGAGTTTTTCTTCTCTCATCACATCAATCCAATACAAAATCGAATCTAGGGTTCTATATTTCCTCTTAAACCCAAACTTATCTACTTTATCTCTCCTTCCAAGCAGCTTGAAAGGACATCTAAATAACACATCCATGAAAACCCAATTGGCCAAATCCTCAACTTTTGTCTGGACTAGCTTCTCCTTCACCACAATCTCATCCCACACATGCTTTCTCTCACCCATCACTCTCTCAAACCAAAAACCCTCATCAAACATTGTCGACTCGCTGACTTGCACTCCAAGTTTCCTCCCTATTTGCGGCCAAATCTCTTTCCAAGTGAACCCTACCCCATTTATGGCGTTAAAGGCTTCACCTTTATCACTTACTCTCCCACTAGTCGCCGCGAATATATGCTGTTCCGCGACTAGATTGGCATCAGACCCATCAATGTAACACTCCTCCCAGCATTCTCTTGTCCCTCCAAACACAAAAGGAAGATTCAAATACTTACACATGGCTCCATAAACACAAAGACTACCCATGAAGTTGTACAGAGTCCTTGTAGAGCTCCCCATAAGCAAACCGGGTCTTTGAACCGACCAAACAACTGAATCTCCAGAGATCTTCTCCTTCAGCAGATCCTCCAAAACGTAATAGAAATTCTTCCCAGAGCTCTTCCTCGGACACTCCTCGCTGTAACAACACAAACTCGAACCTTCTCCGCAAGACAGAGTCTCTTCGACGAGAGACACGTAATGCTTCATCCCCGTTTGTAGCGAGAAATGCTTTAGCCTCTTGGCGTTTGGGAGAATCGCGTCCAAAGCGTTTGTCAGCATCGTCCTGTTCTGGACGCAGCACTCGTCGCTGTCTAACGAATACTCGCCAGACCACGTGACCCAGAACACGTGACTCACGATGTCTTGTAATGGAGACAGTTTCTGTTTGGTCTCAGATGCGTTAAGAAGATCGCATGAGATGAAACTGTACGTCTTCGTCATGGAACTGTACATCTCGGGCTTTCGTGCAACGCCGTAGATTCTCCACCTTGATTTGGACATTGTTAGCGTCTTCACTATCTCTCGACCCACGAGCCCCGTGACACCAAAGATCAACGCAACGTTCTCATCGTCATCGTGTCTCTCTGTTGTGATGCTGCCATTTTCAGACCCCATTGTGTTGATCAGAGAGTTATGGAGTTTGAGTGAGATGAACCTTCGATGGATATTATATATTTATACCGTTAAAGATGTACTAGTAACTTAAAAAGGAAGAATGTGTGTGATTTATTCAACGGGTTATCGTAGAGTTTCAAGACTCGATGCCTACCTGTTTCAAAAGGCTATGTTGGAATATTTAATCAACTTGCTGAAGAAACAGCTATCATTTAGCATAACAAAGCACAATTTTTAATATAAATA
The DNA here is from genome assembly GCA_905132765.1 of Moricandia arvensis. Lineage (NCBI taxonomy): Eukaryota > Viridiplantae > Streptophyta > Magnoliopsida > Brassicales > Brassicaceae > Moricandia > Moricandia arvensis. Next base: position 41,744 of record CAJHQP010005686.1, on the reverse strand, counting down.
AACTGTAGTCAACAGTGTTCATGTTACATTTGTTTTTTCTTTAGTTTTCCTTTTTTTTTTATATTTGTGTAGAAATTACGAAAATGTGGAGTTGTAAACCAATTCATTATTGAGTTAACTGTGTACTTAGGAATGGTCCTGATCATAACAAAGTGAAACATTGGTTTAAGGTCCCTAAAATTTTTTTTAAAAAAAAAAAAAAATTTTAAAAATCTCAAATTTATATAAAAAAAAAATTGAAAACTCTCATTAAATTGCTTATCGTCTCCACATTTTATCGACACTGTGTATACTTTTGTACCATTGCTTGCAATATAACTGTTTATAACTTTAAAAAATAATTTGAGGATGACATAGCTACATAGTTTCATGTACCTAATCGTTATAATGTAGTTTCAAAATTTAAAATGAATTTGTACTAAAAACAATCGTTTTCTGTAAGTGTTAACAATACCTAATAACACGTTACACAGCACCACAAATTAAATTGATATTTTTATATTTTTAACACTAATATTTTAACATCTATTTTAACTATATTTTTTTGTCAACTATTTGTAACTTTATATATCAATTTAATTTGTGGTTGTAACGTGTTTCTCTATGATTTTATAATGAACATCGTGTACACCATTCAGTCCACTGCTTAATCGGACGGACAAGATTGCAGAGACAGAATATGGCCGTGGCTGTTACGTTGCCGGCCTGAATTTAAAATTTTATACACTTCAACTTCAAGTGGGTCTCTATTTATTTTAGTTAACAGTCGTACCGGTCAAAACAGAATATTAATCCACAAGTACTTATTCAATATAAACTAGTTACACTCGTGATATTTTTTCTTATAACCAGAAGTCATATGTACCGTAGTCCAAATCAATCTGAGATCTAAGTGCCACCAGATTTTATGCAGTGGCAAAACACGTATAGTCATCGAATCTCAGCAAATGAAACAAATTGACTATGAATATTTGGTTGTGATCGTTATATATAAGTGAGCAAAAGAAATGCATAATAGTATGGTACAATCATTGAAACGTAACTTGATTATAGAATATGGAGACTCGCTGAGTTTCGTTTATTATATAATCCTCCAAAATGCAGAAATATAGGAACATAAATCACATATGAGCCCCAAATAATCACAAACTCTTTTAGAAAAATATCTAGAAATGATTACAACATCGTAAAACAAATTGTTGATAACAAATTTGGAATATAATAGTTTCTTGTTGTTATATTTAGACGAAAAATAAGAGTCAAAACCTTTGATCATGCAGATAAGTTCCATGAAACTGACAATAATTGTGTGGTGTGCGTTGGAGAAACTGAAAGAGGGGGAGGTGGGTACAGTGTATCTCTGGCCCCAAAGACATTGAAAAGCTAAAAACAACAAACACTTGGCTCTCTCCAAAGCTTTAAAATGGACCATGTTTTCTGGTAGACCTACACATTACTCTTCTTTCAAGTTTGTGTCTTTCCTCCTCAATTTTATGCATTGAATCAACCCCATTTCTGATGTTTTAAGAAAAACATTTCGATAATTTAATTTAATTATAAAGAATAACGGCTCCATTTTAGGGTTATGATGTGATTTTAGTATTTCATTGATTAATTTCTTTTATTGCAAATTTATTTTTATTTTTGGCAACAAGGACAGTGTTGTTGTGCCTAGTTACAGTGGGCTGCGTTTTGTGCTTAGTTATAATGGGCTTAGTTATAATGGGCTTGTCTTTTGGGTCAAGTACAGAGAGATCCCCACTGACACAAACTAATTGTGTTCTGTCTTAAAAGAGCGAATCGAAACATCTTTTCCACGTTTCACCCGACGGAGATCGATAACGGAGAAGTAAACTTGTAGATATGGCGGAGAAGCTTGCGCCAGAGAAGCGACATGACTTCGTCCACAACGGTTTTTTTCTCTCTTGTTTCGTCTCAGTTTCTCTGTTATTGCAGTCTGGTTTTAACTTTTTGAGCTTTGATTGATTCCGATATTCGATTTTCTGAAATAGGGCAAAAGGTGTTTGAGTGGGATCAAACCCTTGAAGAAGTGAATCTGTACATAAATTTGCCGCCAAATGTTCATCCAAAGGCTTTCCATTGCAAAATACAGTCGAAACATCTCGAAGTTGGCATCAAAGGCAACCCTCCTTACCTCAATGTCAGTTTCTTTCTCTTGTCTTTGATTCGTTTCTCGATACAGTTGACTAAACTTTGTTAATTTTTTTTTCAGCACGATCTTAGTGCTCCGGTGAAGACGGATTGCTCGTTCTGGACCCTAGGTACTCTCATCTATTCTTCTTCTTGCGTCTCTGTTAGGCCTTTGTTTATCACCGAAACACTTGGTGGTTAGCTTTAAACACGTTTCATCGCTGGTTTTGGTATGAATAGTAGATATAGTTTGGAATTAGAAGAATTGAGAGTATACAGATGGATGAGGAAATGTTGTATAACTAGCATGTTTTGATCTTGAGTATGAAGCTATCGTTTGCAGCGATCTTAAGAGTGTAAATGATCTGATTATATGCACTCTCCTTCCCTCTTCTTTTTCATTTCATGATTTACATTTTACAGTATGTTTTTTTTTTGGTTATTATTACCCACATCTGTAAGTTACTGTTAGCTAATGTGAAAGTTTGTGTGTTTGGAATGGCAGAGGATGATATAATGCACATAACCCTGCAGAAGAGGGAGAAAGGGCAGACATGGGCATCGCCTATTCTTGGACAGGGTCAGCTGGATCCTTACGCCACTGATCTAGAGCAGAAGCGTCTCATGCTGCAGAGGTTTCAAGAAGAGGTTAGCTATATAGCAAAAAAGTCCTTGCTTTTGCATTTTTTTCTTCTTGTTGAAGGCAATCTTGGTCGCCTAATTGATCTCTAAAGCAATTTTTTTTGACACCATCTACTTGTTAGGACGAGCCATGTCTACTCACATTAATTGTTTTCTTTGTTTAAGGGTTTAAGCTCTCTTATTTTTGTTTCTTGTGTTTCTCTGAAGTAGTGAATATCTTATGTTCATGGATAAATAGTCTGCATAGAGCTGGTGATAGTTAACCTAAAGTGTAAGCTATGGTGGCTGGTGATGAAATTACTTACTCGTTGTCTGGCATAATTCTTAACGTGGGTTAGAGACCGAGTACATGTTTGGCAACGGCTGTTATGCCCTATTGTTTTTTGTTCTAATTGTATCCAACGGCTGTGCCCTATTGTTTCTCTTCTACCGAATACATGGCTACTGTTCACTTAGCATTGAGCTCAAGCATGCCTTCCCTTTTTCTCTTTGAATCAATATTCATTTTTTTCTGTGTATTTTTTTGCAGAACCCAGGATTTGACTTTTCACAAGCTCAGTTCACTGGTAACTGTCCAGATCCGAGGAGCTTCATGGGTGGTATTCGTTCTGATTAGTCCTCTACTCCTGTTTACATGTTCTCCCATTGTAAAACTGCTTATTGCTTAAGGAGTTATATAACAAAATGCCCCAAGCGCTCATAAAATAAACGGCTCTCTTCTGTAATCGTCTTTAAACTGTTTAATCCACTCATGAATAAAATGCCTTAATTGGTTATTCTTTTGTTCCCGACAATAAAAAAACAGAATATCTTCCAAGCAAAAGTCCGTTCATTCATCTCCCACTTTGAATCTTGTTCTTCTAGCATGTGACAGCTTTTTGTTTCAATACAAACAAATCGTTTTACGTATCTAACTTTATTGTTATTCTTAAATCAAAAGATTAAAATAAGTGAAAAAGGGAGATGAACGAGGAGGGAAGGAAGGCGCGCGTCATCTTCCTCGCGACACATAATCTTAAAGATACAAAAGAGGAACGAGTCTCGAGACGCTACGTATAAGCTAACAGCCATTTGTTCTCTCTTCACCTTCTCGATGATCTTCTGCGCCTGCAGCCCATCATGACGCTCAACCCTCCTCCGCCGCATCCTCCTCGAGTCCTCATCGTCGGAAACTACTGCCACGACGTTCTCATCCAAAACGGCACCGTCGTAGCCGAAACCCTCGGCGGCGCCGCCTCCTTCATCTCCAACGTCCTCGACTCCTCCTCCATCTCCTGCGATCTCATCTCCAAAGTCGGCCACGACTTCAAGTACACCGTCACCCACCCACCGATCACATCCCCGGAGAAAGAAACCACAGTCTTCGAAGCCTACTTCGATCTCGGAATCGGCCACTCCGATCGGGTACTCAAACGCGTCGCTGCATGCGACCCGATCCTCCCTTCCGACCTCCCCGATTCAAGATTCGACTTCGGGATGGCCGTCGGCGTCGGCGGGGAGATTCTCCCCGAGACGCTCGAGAAGATGGTGGAGATCTGCGACGTGGTGGCTGTAGATATTCAAGCTTTGATCAGAGTGTTCGATCCTGTTGATGGAGCTGTGAAGCTCGTGGATTTGAAAGAGAGTGGGTTTCATCATGTATTGGATAGGATTGGGTTTTTGAAAGCTTCGTCGGATGAAGCTTTGTTTATGGATGTTGAAGAGATGAGGCGGTTGTGTTGCGTGGTGGTGACTAGTGGGGAGAAAGGGTGTAGGATTTATGATAAGGATGATGAGATTGTGATTCCTCCGTTCGTGGCGAAGCAGGTTGATCCTACGGGGGCGGGAGATAGTTTTCTTGGTGGTTTGGTGGTTGGTCTTGTTGAGGGTTTGGATGTTCCTGATGCTGCCTTGTTAGGGAACTTATTTGGTTCCATCACTGTTGAGCACATTGGTCAGCCTAAGTTCGATTTGATGATGCTTCAGGTTCGGTTTTACTGCTTTGTATTTAATCTATTGAGTTGCATGCTGTGATATATAACGATTTGAGTTAGAACTGTTGTTAGAGTGTAGATCGAAAAGACAAGCATGAACATAGAACCAGTAGTGGAATCTGAACTGTTGTTTGTAACTGTTGCATCTTGCAGCTTACTTTCAATATAATCAAACCTAGAGGTTTGTTAATTAAAAGCTCCATCTGATTTGATGTGATAGGCTTTCAATTTGAATCTATGGTCAAGTCTTCTCCTTTTTCGTCGAAGATTATGTAGATAGCTTCCTTTTATTGTTTTAGTTCATAGTTTGATCTTAGCATAAGTTGCATTCGAATGTGTGTATATTTGCGTTTGTTTTTGGACGAGGATGTATCCCTTTTTTATGTGTTGTCTATCTTGGTGATGCAGAGAGTAAAGGATGAGGTACAGAGAAGGAAGAAGCAATGTAATAATCTCTCAAGTAGCCATAACAATGATCATGACGAGTTTCATGCGCGTCTAAGTCCAGCCAGATTTCAGGACTCTCCACTTCAACCAGAGTTATTGGTCAATGGTCACTTATGTGACCGGTGATGATTGGTTTCTGTCAATACGAATCTTTGAATCACCTTTAATCACTAACAACGCTCTCCTGAGTTTGTGTAAGCTTTCTACGTTGATGAATTTTGAAAATTTATTTAAGTGTATAAACGCGATGTCCAGCGTCTTCAAACGCTTTTTATGGCCGGTAATGCAGAGTTTTCGTTAGCAAGTGTTTCCATTTTAAATTTGAGGTATGACTTGAAGAAAAAATGAAGATAATAGTTTACCTTTTTGTTGTTTTGCATGTTGTTAATTCTCTAATTAAATCAAGTTGAAACGAGTCAAATAAATCACGCTGAAAATACATTAAAATTGGCCTTTTAGTTACCTTTTAGACAGTGGGTTGGTCAAAATTTCTAATTCAAAGAGATTATGCTAAAAAGAAAATCAACTTGGGGAAGTCAAATTTGCTGAGGAATAAGCCATCGTTGCATTTATACGAACGCAGAAACAAGGATATAGAGAACGTGATAACCATTGGTCTGCATGGTCAGCGAGCATGTTAAACAAGCAATAAAGCTATTGAAGACTTTTCTTGCAAGTGTACGCACTGAACTCAATCACAGGTCTTTTCTTCTTTAGGAGACTATCACCGCTTCATAAAACCCAAGTCACTCCAATCCAGCCATTCAGATACTACGTATGAGCACAGGATGTGGGTCTCTCATGGGTTTGGGAAGTCGAAAGTGAAACAACCGGTAAGTTTCCAACACCTTTTTACACTTAAACCGAACCGGATTCAATCTCTAGAACCAATATAGGCAAATGATATCCATTTCGATTGATTGTGTAAGAATTTAGTATTGAAGTTATATACTGACTCTATGACTATCAGGTGACAAAGCTGCTAGAAAGAGAAGGAGTTAGGTATTGTGAAGAGGGACATTACTGATCAAGCTTGAGGGATGTAGTAGAGAGTTCAGTTTCTTAGGCACAGAGAGTGACGCTGAGTAAGTTAAATTTACACACTGGTTTCAGATTTAGATCTTGAAATCATATCTTTCTGTCTATATTCCATTGCTAGAGTAAAACTTCGGCTTATTTATCATTTTCTCTCTCCAATTTATCTAAGAGTTATCAAACGCTTTGGCTGACACAGAGTATGTAATAGGTAAGAACACAAGTCACATTTGTGAATTTGACAGAAATAAATCTCTAATTTTAATTCAGATTTGAGTTATAAGCAGAAGACAACTGAAATAAAAGCAGAATGGTAGAATCTTTATCAAGTCGCTAAGATAGTCGTTTAAATACAAAAGTCGTCAAGCACTAGATTTAGCTCACATCAAAGGAGGATGAGATGGGGAAAACTACATGAGATTTTGAGTTTACAGAGGAAGCTCACCACTGTCAACAATCACAACTTTACTCTTCGGAGTTCCACTCTGATTCCCTTCAGCTTCGATTTTGTACACCACGTCCATTCCCGACACTACCTTCCCGAACACTACGTGCCTCCCGTCCAACCTGTATCAAGTGCCAGAGAGCTTTCTAATCAGAAAACGAGAAAAAAATCGATTTGACGTGTTTGAAATGCTGCTGGTATTGTACTTACCAGCTTGTTGTAACTGTTGTGATGAAAAACTGAGATCCGTTGGTGTCTTGCCCGGCGTTTGCCATTGATAGAAACCCTGGGAATAAACAAACAAGTGATCAGGTTAAAACCTCACGTAGGCAAAGAGCTTGTTAACCCAGAATCCTGATGAATCACTAACCTGGACCAGTATGCTTGAGTTTGAAGTTCTCATCAGCAAACGTCTCACCATAGATAGACTCTCCTCCCATTCCATTGCCATGGGTGAAATCGCCTCCCTGGAGCATAAAGCTTGGGATGATCCTATGGAATGAGCTCCCCTTGTAATGTAGAGCCTTCCCTTTCTTACCTATTCCCTTTTCCCCTGTAAAATACATGAGAATACGGTTAGTAGTATATTTGATTGGCATGAGATGAGACTTAGCAATATTTTGTTATCTTACCTGTGCACAAAGCTCGGAAGTTCTCTGCGAAACCAAAATTTCAGGAAATAAGTCATTTTATGCCTATCTCGTTCATACTATAAGCTTGCAAACAAGAATCAATGGTAGAAGAAACATGGCTAGGGTAAAGGGTACCTGCAGTTTTAGGGACTGTCTTTCCAAATAGACCCATGACAATACGACCTAGACATAAAAACATAATCGTTTCAAGGGAAAGCAATGGGAGACAAGAAGAAAATATAAAAAGGCATTTCATTTCATGTAGTCTTCTAACAAAGAGCACAAGTACTTAAGGATCATAAGAATTAAAACTCAGGGAACAAGGTCACACTACCAGCTTCCTTCCCATCAATCTCAACATCGAAATAAACCTTGTGAGTGATCTCCTTTAAGTTCTCCTTGGACTTTTTGGCCTGCAACGCCGTATCAAACATCCACAAATCAATGCAAACACACACTTTCATACCATTTTACATCTCATTCCAATACATTTGGGACACATAGCTCTCCGAAAATATACAAATCGAATGATGCTGAATCTAATCCCATCTTAAAGGAACAGATTCAGAATCTCTTTTCGAATCACATCTCAAACAACACTATATAACTCGCGATTAAAGTAAACGGATAGAAATTAAATCCCCCAAAATCGTCAGAGATGATGGAAACTAACCTAAAAGCTCTGAATCAAACGAATCGCAATTCAAATCGGCAAAAGCTAGAAACTCAATAAAAACATATTTGCTGAATCGATCGTACAGTGAGAAGTAAGAAAGCTCAGATAGACACGAACGTGTACCTGACTCGCGCTTAGGGTTCCAAGAAGAAGAAGACTCCATAGAAGCAGCGTCGTCACTGAGCTCGCCATCTCGCACTGTTCAGCAAAGTGTTTCCCTCTTTCTCTATCTCCACCTACGCATAGCTAGAACACGTCGATATCCAATCATATTCCGCCACCTGGTGTCTTTTAGTGTTGCTGATCGTATAAATTGGGCTTCAGCTCACTTATAACAGTATTGGCCTATTAAGTTATTAGTTTCGGCCCATTAGTTTTTTACTCACAACCTGACTTTTCTTATATCATAATGGGAAGGACAAGGCCCGGTTCGGATGATAAATCAATTTTTAAAGACACACACAGAGTCTTTTCTTAACTAAAAGTCAAAACAAAACCCATAATGCATGTCACATTATTACTCTCTGTCCAGCCAAGACTATACTGTTTTTTTTATTAACATTAAAGTCTGTATCATTTTACTTACCACGTTTCCATTCACATTCAATATTTGATTTATACATGTTTAAATATTGTTTTTTTTTCTGGCACAATCTTTCTATATACTTTTCATTTCAAAAGAGATCATAGTCAAGATTTTTTTACGCTGTACGGTATGATTTTTATAATTAAGAAGTGTTTGGATCGAAGCCCAACCAATTCTTTAAACTAAAATTACCGACGATTAGTCTAAACCTATGTTTTCTAATGAAGTTTAAATTAAAACTTTGTCTCATTGTCATATAGGTAAGTTACAACAACTTTGTTCCTATTAAAAATTGAATCTAGTAGACTAACAAAATTTAGACCTTATCCCAAATCAACCCTTTACTATTAGATTACACTTGGTTGTATATATTTACTTGACTATAATTAACACCTGTTAGGCTTTTATTACTTTACAAGATTAAAAATTTAAGATTAATACCTTCTATTTTCTGTTGGGTGCCTAAAAGTGGATATGGAAGAGAACAAAACAGAACAAAACAAACACTTAAGATCTGTCTCTCACGTTGCTCAAATAAAAGATCTGTCAACAACATATCTGAAATCTGTTTTTTCTTTTTTTTTTTTTGTAAAAAAAATATCTGTTTTTTCTTCTTTTTTTCTAAAAAAAATATCTGTTTTTTTCTTTTGAATACGTGTTCACACTTCACAGAAAATCTAAAACAAAACCCATTTTCTTATTCGTTGTGTTTATGGGGAAAACATGGGAAATTATAATTAAATTATTACAAAACAAAACGAGTTTTTCAGTAAAGAAAGTGTGTTCAGATGTGAGCGTGTTGAGGTTTGACGAGGAAATAATTATAATGTGCTTATTTAAGTAGAAGCAGAACAAGCAAGAAAGGGTATCATCATCATCATCACCTTTCTACCTTCTTGGATCTAAACAAGACGATACACACATAGAGAATACGAGAAAATGGGTAGTTACAGAATGTGTCTCATCTTCAAAAGGAAGTTCAGGGTGACGGAGCCCGGTCCGGTTGATGACGTCAGAGACGTCTTCTCGAGATACGCGGAGGGTCAAACTCACATGTCGCCGGAGCAGCTACAGAAACTCCTGGCGGATGAAAGAAGAGAGGATGTAGGATCTAGTCTCGAAGATGCGGAGAGGCTCGTCGACGAGGTGCTTCGCCGGAAACACCACATTGCAAAGTTCACCAGACGAAACCTCACTCTTGAGGATTTCAACTATCTTCTCTTCTCCACTGAACTCAATCCTCCCATCGGCGATAAGGTTAGCTCCTTTCTTGAGTCAATGACCAAAAAAGTCTTGATTTTTTCCCAGAATCTGTGAGATTAAAGTTGAGTTGTTTAAAAATCTGGTTTAAGCATTTTAACTGCTGAGGTTCATGAATATTTATTATTGTGGTTTAACAAATTGTTGGATCGTTTGGTCAGGTTCATCAAAACATGGATGCTCCTCTGTCTCATTACTTTATATTCACAGGCCACAACTCCTACTTAACCGGAAACCAGCTCAGCAGCAAGTCCAGTGACCTTCCCATTGCAGATGCATTGAGACGAGGCGTGAGGGTTGTTGAGTTGGATCTATGGCCACGTGGAAAAAACGATGTCTGCGTTAAGCATGGAGGGTATGTATATATATTCAGTTTGGTTCTTGTTCTTACTCAATATGTACTGTTAGTATTCTCACTTTGGGATCTAAATGCAGGACCTTGACCAAGGCTGTGAAACTAGGGAAGTGTTTGGAGTCCATTAAAGCTCATGCCTTTACTACTTCAAAGTACCCTGTTATCATCACTCTAGAAGACCATCTCACACCTAAACTTCAGTGTAAAGTTGCCAAGATGATAACTCAGACATTTGGAGAGATGTTGTATTACCATGACTCTGAAAGTTGCAAAGAGTTTCCTTCTCCAGAAGAGTTGAAGGGAAAGATTCTAATCTCAACAAAACCTCCAAAGGAGTACTTAGAAGCTGACGATGCCAAGGATGGAGAGAAAGGGAAGGATTCAGATGAGGATGTTTGGGGCAAGGAGCCAGAAGAACTTGTTTCTACTCAGTCTGAACTTGACAAGGTTTGTACTTTCTCTTAGTATCAAGGGCTTTTGATTTGACTGTGCTTGTTCATTTTTCTCGAGTTCACACCACTTTTTTTAACTGATGTCAGGTCTCAAATAATATAAGCTATATCAATCAAGATGATGAAGAGAGGGGCTCTCGTGATTTTGATACTTCATGTTCATTACAAGCACCAGAATACAAACGTCTTATTGCCATCCATGCTGGAAAGCCAAAGGGCGGTTTAAAGATGGCTTTAAAGGTTGATCCAGACAAAATCAGGAGACTTAGTCTAAGCGAGCAACTACTTGAGAAAGCTGTAGCATCACATGGTTCAGATGTTATAAGGTATTTGTTAACAACCACATGCTAAACAAGCATTATATAGCCAGTGTTTTCTACTAGTATTTCAAGTTAATCTAATTAGAAACTTCACAATATGTGCAGATTCACACAGAAGAACTTTCTGAGGATATACCCCAAAGGCACAAGGTTTAACTCTTCAAACTATAAACCTCAGATAGGTTGGATGAGTGGAGCTCAAATGATTGCATTCAACATGCAGGTTTGTCTAGAACTTTTCATTTTCTTAGTAAAACTTTTGGTTTCTTTTTACCGTTATGAAGCTAAATGAGACTATTGAAAACATCAATGCAGGGGTATGGAAGAGCATTGTGGCTAATGCAAGGAATGTTCCGAGCGAATGGAGGGTGCGGTTATGTCAAGAAACCAGATTTTTTAATGAATGTAGGTCCTAATGGAGAAGTTTTTGATCCAAATGAGATCTCCTCTGTAAAGAAAACTTTAAAGGTTGGTTACATAGACAGTTTGTTACTTCTCCTATGCCACCAAACAATCTTGCTTAACATCTAAAAATGGCAGGTGAAAGTCCTTATGGGAGATGGATGGCACCTAGACTTCAAAAAGACTCACTTTGATCTTTACTCTCCTCCTGACTTCTACGTTAGAGTATGTCCACTTCAATCTTGAATCTTTTCATTTTATTTTACCTTAAATCTTGAACTGGAATTTTAACTTTTGATCAATACAGGTTGGTATTGCTGGAGCACCTGCTGATAAGGCGATGGAGAAAACAGAAGTGAAGTTTAATACATGGACACCCATTTGGAACGAGGAGTTCACATTCCAGTTAACAGTTCCTGAACTTGCTTTGCTCCGTGTTGAAGTGCATGAGTACGACAACAATGAAAAAGATGATTTTGGAGGTCAAACTTGTCTGCCAGTGTCTGAGTTAAGGCAAGGCATACGCGCTGTTCCACTCTTCAACAGGAAGGGAGTTAAGTACAGCTCCACGCGGCTTCTTATGCGCTTTGAGTTTGTCTGAAGATGACAGTTTTGGTCCGTGTATCCATCTAGGATTTGTATCTTATGTTATGTTTTATTATGTGTTTTCTTCTTCATTTAAGGAGTAAAAAAGTCGAATGTTTACCTGAGTAATATATAGATATTTTGGAGTTCTTGTGAAGTTATAATCACATTAAGAAGCATGACTCATCTTAGCATCAAAGCATGATCACTATATTCTCCTTTCTGGATTAGTTTGGTATTGGATAGCTTAAAATAGTTATTTATACAGATGTGGACTTATACAGATCAAGAAGCTTCATATCTTTGTCTACATTATTTATAGTTGTTTAAGCCTTTCTCTCTCTGTTTTGCTGCACTAAACACGTGAAAATTTAAAGTAAGAGTATAAATTTTGGAATATTTTGTTGTTATATGAATCTTTTTTTACTAATTAATCAAATATTCTCTTTTAGAGTAACTTTACATTTAATTATCTCAAGGGTATTTATTCTTAATCCGTAGATAGAGACCACACCACCCATATATGCTTATTAGTGAAGAAAAATAGATTCTTCATTCTGTTTTTATCTTTGGAGAGTAACTTATTGAGATTCTTCGAAGACTTTTAGGTGTATTTTAACAATGACTTGAGAGGTTTTAGGTACCGTGAAATGTGGAAGGAAAGAAAGAAGTTTAAAAGTCTGAAAAACCCAATTGTTGAGTCTAGGCATAGGCATGTGCATGTTATCCGAAACCCAAAAACGAATCAAAAATCAAAAATTAAAATCGGACCAAAACTTATAAAAATCCAAACGGTTTATATTTCTGTAAATCCGAAAACTAAACCAAATCGAGAATCGAATAATTATGAATACCCAAAACATAATTTATTTACCTAAAACATTAGTTTTATTTTATTTAGTATAATTATATAACTAAAATATAATTTATTAAAATCGAAAATTATTCCAAAGAAAAAAATCCGGATATTTTTTGATTTTTGGATTTAACTGAGTTTTCGTCTTTTTGTCGGTTTTCAGGTTTAGACTCAAACCAAACCTTAACCGTAAACCCGAATTCCCAATGCTATAATTGAGTCCGTGAAGCTTCCATGCACAACCTCATATGCTACTGGAATTAGATACCATACTATTTGTTTAAGCTGGTTCTTTTGGAAAAGTAAGGTTTTTCAACATGAGTCTTCTTGGCTGGGAATATATGAAAAAGGAAGAGGAAAGCTAAGAGCACTGAACATAAAGAAACATACCACTATAATAATAATAGAATATGGAAATAAAAAAAGAAAGGCTTAAGTCATAGTTATTGTTGAGTATGAAGATCGTGCCATATATGGAGGAGTTGTTAACTAACCAGATATAAATACTTGCTGGTGAGAAGATAACTGGTGTAGTTGTGAACCATCTTATTGCTTTTGAAGGATACAAAAGACCTGAGATGAAGAGAGAGCTTGGGAGGTACAAAATGGGTTTGTGCTTCAGTGACAAGTTGAGGATGAACAGAGGAGCTCCACCTCCAGATGTGGTGACTGTGTTTGTAGAGTACACCCAGGGTGGGAACCACATGTCGGCAGAGCAGCTGTGTCGGTTCTTGGCTGAGGTTCAGGGAGAGACCGAGGTGTTGGTTTCAGATGCAGAGAAGATTATAGAAAGAATCACAAGTGAAAGACATCATATCACTAAGTTCTTGAGGCATTCTTTGAACTTAGATGATTTCTTCAGTTTCTTGTTCTCAGATGATCTGAATCATCCACTTGTTAGTAAGGTATCTCTAATCTCTTTCTCCTAATGTATTTGTTTTTATTGTTAAATGGATTGTCTCAATCTTTGTTGTTTCAGGTGCATCAAGACATGGCTTCTCCCTTGTCTCACTATTTCATTTACACAAGCCATAACTCGTATCTGACTGGGAATCAAATCAACAGCGAATGCAGCGATGTACCTCTCATTAAGGCCTTGAAGAGAGGTGTTAGAGCTCTTGAGCTTGACCTGTGGCCAAACTCCACTAAAGACGACATACTTGTTCGACATGGATGGTATGTTGTTGTGCTATGATGTATATTCTAAGTTGAAAGTTTGTCGGAAAAGAAAGAAAAGAGAGTATGTTTGATGGTTTATAGGGCATGGACACCTCCAGTGGAACTGATAAAATGCTTGAGATCTATTAAAGACTATGCCTTCTCTTCATCTGCATACCCTGTGATCTTAACTTTGGAAGATCATTTGACCTCAGATCTTCAAGCCAAAGCAGCTGAGGTGCTTTCTTGATCTTAGTGAGGAACATTGCCTTTTAGTTAAAAGGAGTTCTTGAAAAGTTTCTTTTGTTCCCTTTCTCTATATGCAGATGATGAAAGAGATATTCATGGATATGATGTGTTTTTCCGAGTCTGGGGATTTAAAAGAGTTCCCTTCACCAGAAGATCTCAAGTATAAAGTTGTAATATCCACAAAGCTTCCCAAAGAGACGATGAAAATGGAAAAGGATTCCGAGTCAGACGGATCAGGAAAGTCATCAGAAGAAGATGTTTCAGCCGACCAAGCAGACAATGAGAAGGTACTTGTAGTCAATATTTCAGAGTTTTAAAAGTCTCAATGTTATCTTAGTTTGTCTGGTTGGTTGCATGCAATGGCTTGTGTAGGTTGAAGAGACAAGTGAGGCCAAAGATGAAGAGGAAGAAACAAGTGAAGCCAAAAATGAAGAGGATGGATTAGACAAAGAATCCAACAACTTGGATCTTCTCACCTACAGTCGTCTGATATTGATTCCTTCTGGAAACGCAAGAAATGGATTAAAGGAAGCACTTACGTTAGATAATGGTGGAGTTAGACGTTTGAGTTTGAGAGAGCAGAAGTTCAAGAAAGCCACTGAAATGTATGGAACCGAAGTCATAGAGTAAGTATCACAATCCTTTTGAGCCATTACTTTTATTTTATATTGCTGTACGCTCACTACTTGAATCATAATCAAGATTCACACAGAAGAATCTGTTGAGGATATATCCAAAGGCAACTCGAGTAACCTCCTCTAACTACAAACCTTTCAGCGGTTGGATGTACGGAGCTCAAATGGTTGCTTTCAACATGCAGGTTTGCAGTTTTTTGTTTTCTTTTGAACATCTCTCAGGCCTTTCAACATTTAACAAAACCTCATGCATCTTGTATCTCTGATGTTCAGGGCTATGGAAGAGCTCTCTGGATGATGCATGGTATGTTCAGGTCAAATGGTGGATGTGGGTACGTGAAGAAACCAGACTTTATGATGAACAAAGATCCGGACAGAGAAGTGTATGACCCTAAAGCAAAGTTTCCCATCAGGACAACACTGAGAGTGAAAGTATACATGGGAAAAGGATGGGACTCTGGTTTCCAGCGAGCATGTTTCAACACTTGGTCTTCTCCTAACTTCTACACAAGGGTAAGCAAACTCATTACCCAAGAACCACTTTGATTTAGATGCTTACTACAAGCCTTTTTGTGTGAAAGCAGGTGGGGATAACAGGAGTAAGAGGAGATAGAGTAATGAAGAAAACAAAGAAGGAAGAAAACACATGGGAGCCATTTTGGGACGAGGAGTTTGAGTTTCAGCTTACAGTACCGGAGCTGGCGCTGCTCAGAGTTGAAGTTCACGACTACAACATGCCAGAGAAGGATGATTTCTCGGGGCAGACATGTTTTCCTGTGGCGGAGCTGAGACAGGGTATACGTTCTGTTCCTTTGTATGATCGCAAAGGAGAGAGACTTGTTGCTGTTACACTTCTCATGCGGTTTCAGTTTGCTTAAAAAAAAGGCAGAGTTTCTTTCTTCTTTATTATTACTATCCTTCAAAAAGAGTTTGTAGCAGCAGAGAAGCTTGTACCACAAAAAACAAGACAGTTTCCGTACATATAAGGATACAACGAATCAAATAACTATATGGTTATTACATATGACTGAGCTTATTACATATGTTTGCTCATAATTTGTGATTTTGAGTTTTGCATATTTTTTACCGTTTAATAAAGATTTATGTATCAGTTTTTCAACATATTCTTTTTTACTAAACTCCTACATTTTTCTAAAGCGAAATATCATATTGAATTAATTGTTCTTTGAAAAAATAGACTCTTTCTAACCAAACTTGAACATTGTTTCTTTTCTTTGCGTTTCCATGTTAGTTTGATTATAAACAAGAATTCAAAATTTTTTTATTCTTTTTGTCAACACATTCAAAAGTTTAACGTGTGTAAAACTCGATGAATACTTGATGATATTTAAGAATTTAAAACCTCTGGTTGTATGCTAATTAACTTTACATCAATAGTAAATTGTGAAAACGGTCAAACTTGGTAGAATAAAAAAAAAATGTTGGTTTGACTTAGTCTTCTTTTGGCAACGGAAAAGTACCTGAAAATAATTTGACTTCTAGAAATTATACTAATTACAACGATCTTATTGGTGGGATTAAATTTAATTAACTGAATAAAAATAATATTTAAGTTCTCTCTGTCTCTGCAATTGTAACATGCAAAACAGTACTCACAGTGTAAACACACACAAACCCGGCGGTTAGGTTTCATGGCGAAGGATAACCTCCCCGGTTTCACCTTCATGAACCGGACTTTCAACTCCTCCTCCTCTGCTTTCAGCGACTGCAACAGCGACAGATCCGGCGACTTTCCAACAACTTCCTCCGAGACCCGACGACTCTTCCTCTCCCGCGCCGGCGAGAATTCCGACGATCTAATCCGTTATCTCGTATCGCAGCTCGACTCTCCTCCTGCTCCATCGACGAGCAGAAGCAAGCCGCCATGGAGATCAGACTCTTATCGAAGAACAACCACGAGAACCGGATCAAAATCGCTAACGCCGGAGCCATCAAACCGCTGATCTCCCTCATCTCTTCCTCCGATCCTCGCCTCCAGGAGCACGGCGTCACCGCTGCTTGAACCTCTCCCTCCGCGACGAGAACAAGGAGCTGATCGCTTCTTCCGGCGCGATTAAACCGCTCGTCAGGGCGTTGAAGTCGGGAACACCGACGGCGAAAGAGAACGCCGCGTGCGCTCTCCTCCGGTTATCGCAAACCGAAGACGACAAAATCGCGATCGGGAGAACCGGAGCGATTCCTCTCCTGGTGAACCTTCTAGAAACGGGCGGGTTGAGAGCGAAGAAGGACGCGTCGACGGCTCTTTACTCGCTGTGTTCAGCCAAGGAGAACAAGTCAGAGCCGTGGGAGCTGGGATTATGAAGCCGTTGGTGGAGCTGATGGCTGATTTTGATTCGAACATGGTGGATAAATCGGCGTACGTTATGAATTTGCTGATGTCGGCGGCGGAATCGAAGGCGGCGGTGGTGGAGGAAGGAGGAGTTCCGGTGATTGTGGAGATAGTGGAGGTGGGGACGCAGAGGCAGAAAGAGATGTGTGTGTCGATACTGTTGCAGCTTTGTGAGGAGAGTGTGGTGTATCGAACCATGGTGGCTCGTGAAGGAGCGATTCCTCCGGTGGTGGCTTTATCGCAGTCGAGCAAGAGTCGAGCTAAGGACAAGGCTGAGGCGTTGATTGAGCTTCTCAGGCAACCAAGAAAACAACAACAACAACAACACTTAGATTCTAACATAAACTCGTGACTGAACTGAAGTGAATAATATATGTGTATATGTTTAAAAAAAAAATGTGTATATGTACAGATAGATACTTTGTTGAGTTATGATCAATGTAGTGACACCTACCCCGTGATTTGGGCTTTTACTAATGGGCCTTTATAGAGAACATCTCAAGTGCCTTGCTAATTAATAGTGGAGGGGCCTATCAGAAAAACTTCGTCATTTACCCTTTATACGTTCATTATAGTCACACTCATTTTCTAACTTTATAATGTAACTAGGTGAACTTAGTGTGGTGTGTATATACAAGAGAGAAACCATGTTCAGCTCTGTTAACCCAACTTCGTAAAACTAATCTACGTATAAGGAAATTAAATATTTGAGTGAACGTTGTCATGCTCATTGTAAACGTGTACTCTTTAAGAAATAGGAGATTTGGATGTAACTTAAACAAAACACAGAAAACAGGACCACGAGGGAAAGGGAGAGGAGAAGCATCGTCGAGAAGGCCCAGCGCCGGCGAGATGCGCCGTTGCCGGCGCCGGAGAGAATAGATCTGAGATGTGCCTCGAGCACCGTGCCTGGGAGAGTCTTAGGGTTTTGGTTGAGCAAAAACTGCCGAAGGATGGGTTTAAAGCCTATTAATTGTGACGATCGGGGTATTTCGGTACTACTAATAGTTTATTGCATTAATATTGAGTGCATTCAGAGTAAGTTACATCCATGAAGTTTGATAGCATTTAATTTTTTTATGAAGCATGTGATGATTAAGTTGTATCAAAAACCATTTTGATTATTCAACGAATAACATCCTCAACCACATGTAGAAAACACACAAGTCTCAAAACTTATCAATCCTTGTTAGCTGTGAACTAAAAATCACATCTTCAACAGTCTTTGATAATAAATTCAAGTATCTATCTATATATATAAGTTAGGATGCTCTCTCATGTTTTGCCGGACGTCATTAAATAAAAAGAGTCAGAGATGACACGTGTATTTCTCTTAAACGGGTTGATTGTTGGGTTGTTTCGATTTATAAAAGGCTCTCTTCTTTACAATTTTTGGGCTTGCTCTACATTATTTAGTTTTCTAAAAAATAATAACCCAGCCCGATTAAAATATAACAACATCTTCTTCACGAGGCGACTTCGATATCTAGGGTTCATCTTCACGATCTACCTAAATCGACAATGGAGTTGAGTGGAGGTTGTGTGAGACGAAAATTCCAGAGGAATCTCTTGGTCGACCTTCGTTGGCGTCGTTTCGTCTGAGATTCATCACATCCGTTACGGATCCCCTCTGCAGTCAATCATCGTCATTAAGGTCCCAATTAAGTCCATCTCCCCCACTCCTTCCACGATATCACATTCATTGCATCTCCCATTTTCTTCCCGTCGGTGATTCTTCAACTATAAATAGGTTTGTTTGTATTTGTGAATTTAATCATTTTGTTCCTCACAATCATATATTGACACCAAAACCTTTCGTAGAGTATAATGGCAAACTCCTCTCTCCTTCTTGCTGACTTCAAATACGATCATTGTAGCACTACCGCCCAACTGCGGCTGCTGGGACTTTGGGAGGGAAGAAATGTGACCAATCCTCTGTTCCGACTATCCACTTCTGACCAATCCTCCGTTTTCTTTCCGACCACACAAGAAGACGTTCCTCGACCCAAGCGAGATTAGCTTATGTTCTTGCATGTACCTGAAAACGAGTTCTAGAATCTCAAATCGGTGTTGCAGATATCCTCAAGTATATGATTCTTTGTATAAAAGGATACATGCATGCGTGAAGAAAGTGCTTTCTTTTGTTCATTGTGAACCAAATGTATCTTCTAACATTGCTTTTATCCATTGATTCTTTCTCATATATGCATAAAAACATATCAGAATATGAGTGAGAAACAGATTGATTCACGATTCAATTCGTTAACAATCCAAGATTTAGAAGGAAACAATTCAATTTCTTGATCAACTTCATAAGTCTACAACAACAAAATAACAACTTAACTATCAAAATATAACTTTATTGTCTAGCATGATTCATAAACCGTAATAGTAAATTTATATCGATCATAGGAGTTGTTTAGGGGTTATAGAGAGAACACTAACCTGTCAATTGTTATATAGGCATTAGTTGCATCTGGCATCTCATCTCAAACCAACTAATTTGGAATTTATTGACTATCCACATGAAGCCTTAGAGAAAATCAAATTCAAGACTATTAAAAACAGCTTATACATATAAATTAAGAGTCAAACTATGACCTAAGATCCATAGCTGAAGGCATGCAATCAAATGAAGATACTGGTTCCTGAACTACCTGTGTTTATCGCTGTCAAATCCGAGCTCAAAGAAGCACACTTCAAGCTCTCAAGTCATCGTGAACGAAGATATCATCTTACTATACCTTCAATTTGCATGACTCCAGTGCATCAATCGTGAAGGTTTATAACAACACCATCTCTTACTCCGCTTCACGTGCGTAGCCGAGAAATGAAGGGAAGGACAAGAAACAAGGAGGAGAAAAGAAAAAAAAAGGAATAAGGAGGAGAAAAAAAAAAACTAAACGAGTGAAGGAGAGGAAGATGATGACAATGGCGACGTTGATTTCTGTAGATACACGTATAGACACGATGCAGGGTTTTAAAAAACATAGAAATGCTTTGGTTTGAAAGTTCACTAATTCGTTAACTAAACCAATTGGTTAAGCAAACCATGTAAAAAATGCTTCGGTTCAATAGTTAATTAATTCATTGACTAAACCAACTGGGTAAGCAAATTGGGTTAAGTAAATTTTTGTGTTATATAATAAAAATGAAAATTTAATACCTCAACATTCGAAAAGATATTTTTATAATGATACATCACATTATTTTATTATTACTGCATATTTTAAATTTAAATTTGCTTATTAAATATTTCGAATGGGCTATTTATATAAATTAAAACAACCTTTACATCAAAAATCCTAACAAATAATAAATTCTATTAATAAAATTTTATTTTTAATTTTCAAGTAATAATTTACTTAGCAAATATCTCAAATAGTCATTTTTAAGCTTCTATCACAAAATAGTCTTTAAGAAAAAAATGACCAAAATAGATTTTCTATTTTGAATTTTTTTTAAAAAATTTTAACTTCATATCCAAAATTTCATCTCATAACTCTAAACCCTAATTATACATTAGTTAAATCAATGGTTATAAATATATATTTGCACTTTTTAATAAAGTTTACTTTAATCATTTTTCTCTTTAGAAACTGTTTTAATGATAATATTTTTAGATTTATTTTAGGATATTCTCAATTTAAGTTTTAAATAAATATATAAATCCACTAACAAACATCTTCATAATCTACAGGTATGATAAACCATTATACTATCCAATTTACATAATTTAAATATGTATATAAAATGAAATTTAATAAATATCTAATAAATAAAATAAAAAATTTTATCAATAAAAATAATTAGTCTATAATAATTAAATTATGTATGATAAAATTATTTTTTTATAAGTTAGTCAGTAAATTCAGTTTCAAAAATTCTAATCACATTATTTTGATAATATGACTAACTTGATTTCCATTTATTTGATACATATAAGATTCTAGCAAACATGTATATGTCTAAATAGTAACAATAATTTCATATGTCTTAAAATATTATAATTATAACAAATAACATCATGTAAATCATTAGTTCTTTTTAAATGGTGTAAAAAACAAATTAATTCATGAAACAAATATATAACTATAAGAGTAAATAACTTCACTCTACATACTCCAATTAACTGTAATTCTTTTTTAAAAAAATCTTTGTTATTATTGGTATAATTCAACTAAATTACACATTGAGAAAACGTTAACAATTACATTGTTTTAAATTTTATTATAGTAAAACAAATAATTAAAATTATTGTAAAAATTATGAAACGTTAATATACTTTATAATAAAAAGTAACCTAAACACTTTTTTAACAAATTATACTATTACTTATTTACTTGCCCGCCCATAGGGCGGGTTTACCCTAGTTGACAATAAATATCTGTTTTTCTATGATAAGGAATACAATAATGTTGACAAATGACTATACATTGGCTGATTACTAATTTATAGTATGATGATAAATGATTCGCTATAAGTGATGGTAAACAAATCTTATCTTTCTATGGTGACGACTGATGAGCACACCACCAGTTTCTCAGCCATTGGCTCTACCTACATTCTTTACCATTTTTCTTTTTTTTTACTTTTGGTCAACGTCAACGTCTCCGCTATGGTTTTAAATACTAAAAGCATCTCCATCGGTTAAGGACCCCTATGGGATCCTTAACTTTTTTTTTTTTGTTTTTTTTTAAAAAATAAAAAAAAATTAAAAATTAACCAATCGTGGGCCGCCACGTGTCAGTTGGGCTCACGAAACAGTGTAAAGACCGCTCCTTAAATTGTGGTTTTTAAGACAGGTCCTTAACAAAAGTGGTGGGGCCCACTACCACTTTTTTGTTAAGGACCCCTCCTAAAGACCTCTAATGGAGGTGGTCTAACACAGCCGACACATCATCATCTCTCTGTCACATTTTATTTTATTTTTGAAGTTTAATATAGTTTTATTACTATGATTAGTTTTTTCTCTCATATCAGTATATAGTTCAGGTTCCTTACCGTCTCTGAGGAAAACATGTGTTTCACGAACGCATAAAGCCTCTCTAATTCTTTTCTTTTCTTTTTAAGAAACATTATCTCTCTGTTTCTTTTCTATCTGTTTAAGAGAGAAACAAAACAAAACAAAACAAAAAACATGAAGGAATCATTCAAAGTGTGTTTCTGTTGTGTAAGAAGCTTCAAAGTGAAAACAAGTGAGCCACCTCAAGAGATCAAGAAACTCTTCGATGATTACTCTGGAGACGGCAGGATGTCTGTTGATGAGATGCTCAGGTTCGTGATCGAAGTTCAAGGAGAAAAGCACGCTGATACGAACTACGTGAAGGATATATTCCACAGGCTTAAACATCACGGCGTTTTTCACCCTCGTGGGATTCATCTTGAAGGGTTTTACCGTTATCTCCTCAGTGATTTCAACTCTCCTTTGCCTCTTTCAGGACAGGTAAAATTTAGGACAAGATCTGTTTAATTACTTTGTTTAGTTGAATCTGTTTCAATGGGATTATGGTTTTCAGGTTTGGCAAGATATGGATCAGCCTTTATCTCATTACTTCTTGTACACGGGACATAACTCTTACTTGACTGGGAATCAACTCAACAGTCGAAGCAGCACCGAGCCTATTGTGAAAGCTCTTAAAAGTGGAGTTCGTGTCATCGAGCTTGATCTATGGCCTAACTCTTCTGGAACAGAAGCTGAAGTTCGTCATGGCGGGTTTGGATCTTGAATCACTCATTGTTTTTTAGTCCTTAGAGAAGTCAGTAAAACAGTTTCTTGATTAGTTATGCTGTTTTGTTTCAGGACGTTAACAAGTACAGAAGATCTGCAGAAGTGTCTTAACGCGGTGAAGGAGAACGCGTTTGTGGTGTCTGAATATCCTGTCGTGCTCACTTTAGAAGATCATTTGCCTCCAGATCTTCAGAAGAAAGTCGCTAAGGTAAGATTCTGATACATCTTGTTTAGAACACACTGAGCTTGAGGGATGGTGGGTATGTTTGCAGATGGTGAGCAAGACTTTTGGAGAAACATTGTTTCGATGTACCGATGAATATAAAGAGAGTTTTCCTTCACCAGAAACACTCAAGAAACAAGATCTTGATCTCAACAAAGCCACCAAAAGAGTATCTTCAGACACAGGTCTCTCTAGGCTCAACAACAGATGAATCCGTAAAAGCTAAAGTAAGAATAACAAAAAAAATAAAGTAACCGTTAGTACTACTTCTTAATGAGTTTCTGAGGCTTTTGTGTTGTGACAGAAAGTTAAAGATGCAGAAGAACTGATTCAAGATGAAGATGAGGAGACTGTAGCCATTGAGTACAGAGACTTGATCTCAATTCACGCTGGGAACCGCAAAGGAGGACTGAAGAACTGTTTGAATGGGGATCCTAACCGAGTCATACGGTTAAGCATGAGCGAGCAGTGGCTAGAAACTCTGGCTAAAACCCGTGGACCAGATTTAGTAAAGTTCACGCAGAGGAATATTCTGAGGATATTTCCCAAGACTACACGTTTTGACTCATCAAACTATGATCCTCTCGTTGGATGGATTCATGGTGCTCAAATGGTTGCCTTCAATATGCAAGTAAGATATCTAGACATTCAATAGAAAAGAAAGATCAGTATATGCTTATCTTACTTGGTTTTTGTGTAAATGCAGAGTCATGGGAGGTTCTTGTGGATGATGCAAGGAATGTTTAAAGCCAATGGTGGATGTGGTTATGTGAAAAAGCCTGATGTTTTGCTCTCTAACGGTCCTGGAGGTGAAGCTTTTGACCCTTCTAATCAAAATCTTCAGATCAAGACGGTTCTTAAGGTTTGGTTTTTGTCTCTGATTATACTATCTCCTTTTCACCTGTTTCTTGATGTTGACATGAAGAAATCATGGATCCCTAAAAACATGGTTCCCAAAATTATGGACCTTGTTTATGGGAGCTCATGAATTCATGGATCCTTAAAACATGGTTCCCAAAATCATGGACCTTGTTTATGGGAGTTCATGAATTCATGGACCTTGTTTATGGAAGATGTCTTTTGTATTCTCTATATATTACAATGTATTTGCAAAGAAATGAATCAAGGAAATAAGTTTCTCTCCTTCTTATTCTTATTTGTTCTTGAGTGTTCTTGAGTGTTCATACTCTTTCTCTTCATAAATCATCAATTCTAACATGGTATCAGAGCTTTAAGCTCCTACTTCATTCCGCAAACCTTCTCTATCCTTCTCTTTTATTCAGCAAAGCTTTTATGTTATTCTCATTCCGCAAATCATAAAAATGGAGAAGGAAAACATAATTTCCGTGACCCTTGAGGGTCCTAATTATCTCTCATGGTCAAGAGTGGCCAGAATCACCTTGGGATGTCATGGACTTTGGGACAGCCATATCATGAAGGCTGGAACTTCAAAGAGGATGGCTGAAGAAGATAGATACGTGAACAACCACAACCAATGGATTCAAGAAGACCAGCAAGCTCTGGCTCTCATCTGTAACTCCTTGTCAAAACCAATCATGAAGATCAATTCTCACATCAAAACCGCCAAGAGACTTTGGGAGAGTCTTCAAACCGCTTATGGGTGTTTATGGGAGAGTCTCCAAACCATCTATGAGAACGACCGGTTCCTCAGCTTTCTCCTACACCTAGACTCATCATTCAACACACTGATACATAATTTCTTTACTGGAAGAAAGATTCCATGCCTAGATGATGGTGATCCTCTCAAAAGCCAGCCGGATAAATGTAAACCCAAGGAGCAGCAAGCAATTCAAGGGAGAACCATGTATTCTGCTCACATGAGTGATTCAACTGAAGACATGTGGAGAAATCAAGCTGGTACGACCTCATCTGATGGTTTTGTGACCAGAAAAGACGCCAATTCCTTTATCTGGAGCACTGTCTTGGCTCTCATTGCTTCCAAGAAGGCTGGTACACATTCTCTTGACTCTAAACCTATCATAATAGATTCAGGAGCAAGCCATCACATGATTTGTGATAGGAACTTGATTAGTAATATCCAGCCTGCCGTAGGGAATGTAGTCATAGCAAATGGTGATAAGGTGAAAATAGAAGGGATAGGGAACCTTAGAGTGTTTGATAAGGAATCTACTGCCTTGTATATACCTGGATTTTCATCTAACTTGTTATCAGTAAGAAGGGCTACGGTTGATTTGGGCTGCCAAGTTGTGTTCAGACCAGATGAAGTTGAGTTTCAAGACCTGAAGACAGGAAATATCATTGGAAAAGGGCACAACCATCAGCAGATGTATCATCTTGAGAGGAATATGGTGCCGGAATCATCTATGCCTCATTGCCTGGCTAGCACCGTTAATGGCGTTGAGACACAATATGGCATGCCAGATTGGGACATCCCCATACAAGAGCTCTAAACCTGATATTCCCGGGAGTGGTGTCTAAGAATGAAGAATGTGAAGCCTGCATATTGGGGAAGCATTGTAGGACAGTCTTTCCACGGTCTGGCACCACCTATGAGAGATGCTTTGACTTGGTTCACTCTGATGTATGGACGGCTCCATGTGTGTCAAGGGAGAATCACAAATACTTTGTCACCTTCATTGATGAAAAATCCAAATACACCTGGTTGACACTGATTCAGTCCAAGGATAGGGTGCTAGACGCCTTCAAGAATTTCCAAGCTCATGTCTCTAACCACTTCAATGCCAAGCTGAAGATCCTCAGATCAGACAATGGTGGAGAATACACAAGTCATGCATTCAAACAGTACCTGGCTCAACATGGAATTATTCATCAAACAAGCTGTCCATATACTCCTCAACAAAACGGAGTTGCTGAAAGGAAGAACAGACACCTGATGGAGGTAGCCAGATCAATGATGTTCCACACCAACGTTCCAAAACGATTCTGGAGTGATGCGGTGGTGGCTGCTACTTATCTGATCAATAGGACTCCAACTCAAGTCCTCAAAGATCTATCACCGTTTGAAGTCCTTAACCAGACCAAGCCGGCTTTGGACCACTTACGGGTGTTTGGATGTCTCTGCTTTGTGCTGATACCAGGGGAGCAGAGAAACAAACTGGATGCCAGGAGCACAAAAGCGATGTTCATTGGCTACTCTCCAACACAAAAGGGGTATAAGTGCTATGATCCAGTAGCCGGAAAAGTTTTAATATCAAGGGATGTGAAGTTTGTGGAAACAAAGGGATATTATGAGGAGAAGAATTGGGATGATCTGAGGGACTTACCACAATCAGAAAGAGCCACAAACCTCAGAATCATTTTGGAGAACTTCGGCATTGACATGTCTCCAGCAACTCAAGAAACAAGAAGGAATATCCCTGAAGCTACTGCACCTGTTCCAGAAGCTGTAGTTGAAGAAGATGTGATTAATGAAAATGAAGAAATTGCCCATCCTGACCCTGAAGGGGGGAATCAACAAGAAGCTCATGATCAGGATGAGACCAAATCAGAATCAGTTCCTGAGACTCAAGATCAAGTTCCAGAAGAAACAAATGAGGCAGCACCTGATCAGATACAGCCCTTACGAAGGAGCACAAGAATCAGGAAACCTAAAGTCTACTTCAATGCTAAAGCTGTGGCACATCCAGTGAGTGCAGTATGCTCGCTTGCTCAATATCCAGAAGAACATCAAGTCTTCATTGGAGAATTGGATCAAGAGTACATCCCAAACACCTATGAAGAGGCAATGCAAGACAAAGAATGGAGAGAGTCTGTTGAAGAAGAGATCAATGCCATGATCAAGAACAACACCTGGTATGAGACTGAGCTTCCAAGAGGAAAGAAAGCCGTGACCAGCAGACTCTTGCATACCATCAAGTATCTTGCAAATGGAAAGCCAGAAAGGAAGAAAACCAGACTGGTAGCAAGAGGATACACACAAGTGTATGGAGAAGATTATCTAGACACGTTTGCACCAGTGGCGAAGCTTCATACAATCCGGATACTCATCTCATTGGCAGTGAACCTAGAGTGGGATCTTTGGCAAATGGATGTAAAGAATGCTTTTCTACAAGGTGAACTAGAAGATGAAGTGTACATGAGACCACCTCCGGGAATGGAAGAGATGGTAAAGCCAGGAAATGTCCTCAGACTCAGAAAGGCGATCTATGGCTTGAAGCAATCACCAAGAGCTTGGTACCACAAACTAAGCACTACATTGAATGGAAGAGGATTTGTGAAGTCTCAAGCGGATCACACACTCTTCACTCTCACCAGCAAGTCCGGGATTATTGTGATCCTAGTCTATGTGGACGACATCATCATTACTGGTAGTGACAAGGAGGGGATCAGTGCCACCAAGACATTCCTCAAGACCGCATTTGACATCAAGGATCTAGGTGAACTGAAGTACTTCCTCGGGATTGAGATGTGCAGATCAAAGGAGGGGTTGTTCATGTCCCAAAGAAAATATACTTTGGATATTCTAAAGGAGGCAGGAGATCTTGGAAGAAGACAAGCCAAGACACCACTTGAAGAGGGCTACAAGACACTGCGAGAGGGGGAGTATGAAGATACTCCATTTGAAGATGTCAAGCAATATAGGAGAATTGTTGGGAAGCTGATCTATCTAACCATTACCCGGCCAGATGTTTGTTTTGCAGTAAATCAGGTTAGCCAGCACATACAAGATCCCAAGGTTCATCACTGGAACATGGTGGAGAGAATCCTAAGATACTTAAGGGAGGCTCCGGGTCAAGGCGTATGGATGGCTTGCAACAGAAACACTGAGGTTGTTGGATACTGTGATGCAGATTGGGCTGGAGACAGAACAGACAGAAGATCAACTACCGGCTATTGCACATTCATTGGAGGAAATTTGGTTACATGGAAAAGTAAGAAGCAGAAGGTTGTGTCTTGCTCAAGTGCAGAAGCAGAGTACAGATCAATGAGGAAATTAACCAGTGAACTCATCTGGATAAAGAGTCTTCTAGGCGACTTGGGGATTGAGATCACCAACCCCATGACCATGCATTGTGACAACCAAGCCGCAATACACATTGCGTCCAATTCAGTCTTCCATGAGAGGACAAAACACATAGAAGTAGACTGCCACAAGGTAAGACAAGCAGTAGAGCAGCAAGTGATCCTCCCATGCTACACAAGGAGTGAAGATCAACTGGCGGACATCTTCACCAAGGCGGCCAGCAGCAAAGTTTGTGAGTTCATTCTTCCAAGACTAGGACTCATAAACCTTCCATGTCAGTGATCCCCTCACCATGGAGTGTTCTACTCTTTTTCCTTTGCTTGGTTTTTATCCCAAGTGGTTTTTCCAAGTAAAGGTTTTAATGAGGGAATACTTCATGGCTTTCCAAGCTTGACTTGTTCCATATGGTCAAGCTTGAGGGGGAGTGTTGACATGAAGAAATCATGGATCCCTAAAAACATGGTTCCCAAAATTATGGACCTTGTTTATGGGAGCTCATGAATTCATGGATCCTTAAAACATGGTTCCCAAAATCATGGACCTTGTTTATGGGAGTTCATGAATTCATGGACCTTGTTTATGGAAGATGTCTTTTGTATTCTCTATATATTACAATGTATTTGCAAAGAAATGAATCAAGGAAATAAGTTTCTCTCCTTCTTATTCTTATTTGTTCTTGAGTGTTCTTGAGTGTTCATACTCTTTCTCTTCATAAATCATCAATTCTAACACTTGAGACACAAGGACTCATCATAGCTTAGTGTTTATGAATGTGATGTAAAAAATTAGGTGAAGATCTACAATGGAGAAGGATGGAATATGGATTTTTCTCAAGATCATTTTGATCGATACTCTCCTCCTGATTTCTACGCAAGGGCAAGTCTTCACTCATATTTGACCTAAAAAAGATTTTTTGAACCCTATTAGGTTTCTTGTGAGGCAAGTCACTTGACTTACCTGCTGTTGTTTTTCATTACAGGTCGGAATCGCAGGAATACCTTTAGACACAACAAGTTACAGAACAGAAACAGATACAGACCAATGGTTTCCGGTTTGGGACAAAGAGTTTGAGTTCCCGTTGCGCGTTCCTGATCTAGCGCTTCTGACTATCACAGTCAAAGACTACGACAATAACACTCAAAACGATTTCGCCGGCCAGACGTGTCTTCCATTGTCGGAGATCAGACCCGGGATTCGTGCCGTCCGGCTCCACGATCGTGCCGGAGAGGTCTACAAGCACGCGAGACTGCTCGTGCGGTTTGTCTTGGAGCCTCGTTAGTCGGTTCATTCATCAGTATGTCACTATATTAAGTGTCGGTAAGTTTAAGCCACATGCTAATAGGTGATTGAAGAAAATAACTGATTAAGATCAGAAAAGTTATATAGTTTGTGAATTTTATTTCAACAATGTGTTCAATTTTCAAACGGTTGATAATAATAGTATTTGTTTTAAGCAGTTGATTTCATTAAGGCAACTCACACTAAAGCAAAATTGCATGACGCTATTATGGCAAATTCATACTAAAGTAAATCTAAAGTGCTTTATTATGGTATAAAAACAATTATAAAAATCTGTAAAATTCTGAGCATTTTCTTTGTTTGTCTTATGGATAGACACTGACATAAAAAGTTTTATAAAAATCAAGGATATTCCATGGACGCCCGGCCCAGATGCTTCAATCGAACCAAACCAAAAATGGTTTAACTTTATATTTAAAATCTATAATGTCTAAATCAGATCTGGTTTCCTCACATCTCACACATGGAACCTTATAAGAGAAAAATCACCACAAAAGGTGTTTTGGTTCAAAGATATTTGGTTTTCTGAAGCTACCCCGAAATTCTCTTTCCATACTTGGATTGCCACTCAGAACAGGTTAGCGACAGGAGACATGATTATCAGCTAGAATCCTCTAGCAATTTCCGTTTGTTGGTTCTGCAAATTAGTATTGGAAACTAGAGATCATTTGTTTTTTGAAAGTTCATCCTCAAAAGAAGTTTGGGGTGGAACCATTAGAGATCTGGCTGATAGCGGGAGGCTATTCCAATGGTCTCAAGTGATTCAAGCCTTGGTGAATGGTTCTCGTGTGAGAGAACATTGACGTTTTTATTGAGATATTGTTTTCAAGATGTGGCCTATGCAATCTAGCATGAGAGAAATACATGAAGAGTGGGTGAACCGGCACAACCAAGAGCTGGTTCGATTGCCAAATTAGACAAAACTAGTTCGAAATAGAATCACTTCATTAAGAATAAGACCTGGAAGGAAGCATGAGAAGGCTATGGAAATTTGGTTTGGAAGTAGATAATTTGAAGTTTATAGTTTTCAAAAACTATATAGTTTTCTGAGTAATACCTTGTAAAAAAAAAAAGACGCAGAGACATTTGTACAAAGGTTTTTTTTTGAAGTGAATAAATTTAAAATTCTTTTCAAAAAAAAGTCTAAATCAAAAACTAAACAGAACCAATCCAAAAATGCATAGAAAAAGAAAAAAAAATAATATTAAATATCTTTGAAACTAATAAAGCCGAAAACCAAATCAAAGTAAACCGGATCCCACATCTCTAGTTAGTCACTGCACCACATGATGATAAGATGAGACAAGACTGGCATCTACAGTTTATTCGACCATTAGATTACAGAATATTAATGTCCCAACACGGTCAGAGAAAGAGTGGAGATTTAGGGCAGAATCTTTGAAGGCCGACCTTGGTCCCAAGAGACTGAACATCAGCCTGAACTTGAGCTTCAAACTCTGAGTAAGTGAATGGCTTATAGTTTGATGACTTTATTACACAATCTCTGTCTGGGAAGACAAAATAACACACTGAGTGTCGCTCTCTCGTCCTATCCTTCTTCTTCACTCTATGCTTCACACTCTTGTACTCATCATCACTTATAGCCTGAACATATAAATAAATACATCAATTAAATGATTATATATATTTGACCAAACTCATGAATATATATACGTTTAATTAGTCTACCTGCATCATATCACCTAGATTGACAATGAGTGTATTAGCAACAGGTTTTACACAGAACCATTCTTCACCTTTCATGATCTCAAGCCCACCAGTTTCATCTTCTTTTATAATTGAGATAACCGAACTATCCGTGTGGACTTCCATTCCTAGAGCTTCTCCTGCTGCCTCCACGGAGGAGCTTCGAGGATACCGGTAAACTCGTATGAGCCCTGTTGACTCCGATAAGAGTTCTGATCCCCGGTCACCGGATAAGTCTAGGTTTAGTGTTTGTGCTATATATAGCTTCAAACAAGGATACAGCAATTCTAGTTATGTGCCTTCCATATTCCTCTATCAACACTCTGCACACTCACAACACACACAAAGAAGCTTAATACCAGTGCATATATGCAAATCTAGTCTTAAAACTTTTATTACAATTTATCTTTTGAGATAAAACTTATGTGTTGAAATACGACACTAGCTAGGGTTTTTAAACTTCGTTGACAATTTTTTTTTGTTTATTTCTAAGAGCACCTCCAATGAAATTTTCTAGTTCCAGGATTCTCAAAATATATATATATGTAAATGTATATATTTATATTAATATTTAATTGTTGAATTCTTAACTTTATGAAAAACTAAACCAAAGTATATCTGAAAAATCTCACAGCTAAATAGTAATATAAATATACATATATATATATATATATATATATATATATATATATATATTTTTTTTGAGAACTCCGAAGGTAGAAAATCCATTGGGGTTGCTCTAAATCTGAGATATACGAAAACCCCAAAGTGTATAAGTGTAAACTAATTAGCACAATGGTTAAGAGGTGTAACAACAAGATTTAAATGGTGAAATCAAAACCACGTCGAAATCTACGTGCATGTACAAAACGTCGACCTTTTCTCATGACCAGGAGATATAGAAACCGAAGTGCTGTATGTACGTTCTCTTTCCGTTTAGAAAATTCACAGTGTCCATTTAATAACGTTAATGGATTTGATCAAATTAAATATAAAATGATGCTACGAAACCGCTATCTTTCACCATTTTCAAATGCTGCCAGAAATTGAATTTAGTGGAACAAACAAAGTAACGGATATAGTGGCCAAAAAAACTTTAATCAAATGATTAATTTTCAGAAACGTCTCCTAATATCGGCACTAAACGGGATTTAAATTGATTTTCTTTTTAAAAAGCGTAGAATTCAAAACGAAAAGTAAACATCTCGTCAATCAAAAATCCATGCACGGGCCACGAAATGACACGTACTGTTCCTTGTCAACTCTACTACCCACACAGTGATTCACAATGGACCTTCGATAAATATATAGTTTAATGGTATACCACGTTTATCGAAGTTTATATATTATAGTACACAATACGAAGTGTACACGACATTTGTATTGACTGATTGATTGATTAAATTAATTCGAAAGGCCTAATAAATTATTTAATCACTAACTACGGACAAAAAACAAAACATAACGACGTCGTATGTTACCTGAAAGACTCTAGGTTTGAACGTTGAGCACCATCATCGCAATAACTAGAAGCTGGAAGCTTCGAGAGAGAAGAGAGAGGGACGTTGAAACCTTCGACCACGTTCACGTTCACGTTCACGCTCGAAGCTTGAGTTCCTCCTCTCTTTAGTGCATCTCCCGAACGGTTTAAAGCAGGTGTTCCCCAAAAATACGATAACGGAGACTTAACGGCGGCGAACAACTCCCGTTTTTCCTCAAACGGTAGACTCAGCAACGATTCCGCGATCTCCTGAAGCTGCGACGTCAACTCCAACGGTACTCCATATGATTCTCCAGACGAAATATTCCCCATTCTTTGCATGCCTCGGTTAGTAGAACCTTGTCCAAACGCTCCAAATCGATAACCGGGATATTTATATCCTTGTCCTGGTCAAGAACCGGTTCGACCTCCTCCTTCGTATCTCCGTCGTTGATTACAGGCCTGAAAGCCGGTGGATATGACGCACTGATGCTCATCTCTACGCCGATGAAATTCTTAAGCTCTATCTCTGTCTTTCTTTTAGATCTTTATCTATCTTTGACGTTTATACAATTCTATAAGAAGGTTTAAAAAAAACTCTATAAGAGGGTGAAATTACTGATGAATAATTAATTAATTAATTTTGATCATATCCCTATATATGACATTTCCATATAGTACAATGTTTCTTGGTGATTTTCTCTATATATGAAATTTCTTTATAGTACACTGTTTCTTAATGAATCGAAGACATTGTCATCACTTGTCACGGATTTATTGTTATACAAATAAGGCATAGATTCTAGTCTAAACAAAGAGACCAAGTTGCATGCTAGATGGGATACGTGTACCATATGAACATAGCTGTCGGCCCATTGCTCATAAACTTCCTGTTCTTTCTTACCTAATCAGAAATTTTATGTGTTTATAATGAAAACTAGAAAGAACTTATAGCATTTGGGTGTCCAATTGATTTCGATCCGAGGTCAATTCAGATTCGGTTTTCTCAGGAATACAAATTTAGTCACACTTGGTTATTATAAAAGTCCGGTTTAGTGTCGGTCAGGTTTACTCGAATTCGATTTGGCTATAGTAGCACATTGGAAATCGGTTGAACCCGAGTTAATTTAAGATTCTGTTCTAATTCGGGTTTCTGTTGTTTCAAATACTTATTTAAAGTTAAACAATTTTCGTTAAAAAATCTTGCTGACATAATTATTAAGTGATTTTTTTTTTAAAAAAAAGAGAAACATTAAAAGTAACAAATAACAATTCCATAAACATAGAAAACATCGATTAAATTTAAAAATAAAATAATTTTTAATTTTTTATAGAAAACTTAATTATAATCAAATTTTAAATGCATGTATCAAAATATAAAATTCTTGATATCTAACCAACTATCAAAAATACTGAAGTTAATTTTTATGTTATAAATACTTATTATCGTACTTATTTGATATTGATTTTGAAAGGGGATTTATATTCGTTTGAGTTCAGTTTGGGTATATTCCAAAACTTAAAATGCTGTAAAATAAAATATATTTAATATATTATTTCGTGTTCACTTTGGTTTCGATTTACCTTTTATTGGATTAGATATGTTCAGATTGTTAGGATTTTTTTCCCACTCCTAGCCATGCAACACTTGTTTTTGTTTCACACCAAACTCTTGGTTTAAATCAGGAGCTTGGTTAAGGAGCTGATTAAATGAACCAGCTGAGAGAATAAGGAACTGGTTTAGAGCATGCGCATCGCGGGTATGTTGCACCGTTTCTACGAATTTAAAAAATAAAAATAATAGGAAAAGGAAGAGAAAGAAGAAAAGACGATTGTTCTTAGGCCATGTTTAATGCAGATCCCTTAAGTTGGGTCTCTTAACGTACGGTCCCTTAACTTTTAACTAAAAACGCTAAGGGACGTCTCTTAAATTAAGGGACCCAACTTAAGGGATTTGCATTAAACATGCCCTTTAAGAATCGATTATTTCTCACATTACGTTGCTTCTTCCACATGTTAATACATTACTGGTTGGATTTATTTTTCTCATTTAAAATTTAATGAGTAATTCAATTGTATTCAAATTATTAATATTTTAATTGTTAGGTACTCTTTCTGAGATACTAACCACTAATGCTGCTCTTAGCTTCGAAAATCTCCACTGGGACGTTGCAACCGACGTATCAATCATAATCGAATAATGTATAATATATCGGGAATTCGGCTAAAAAAAGCACGAACTTTGCATGAATTGCCAAAAGAAACCTGTACTCGAGCCTGACCAAAATAAACATGTACTTTTGTTGACTTTGTTAGTTTATTAAGAAATTTACGATTGACTTACCATTTTAACACACCGTTAACGAGCAGTGATAACAGTGTTAACTCGACGTTTAATGTTGACGTTACGTGAAACGACGTCGTTTTCAAATGAGATGAAACGACGTCGTTTTACGTGAATTGAAAATAAAAAGAAGTAGACCCATGGGCTCGAACTCGGGTTAATTGGAGCAACGGGCAAGGAACTTTACCACTAGGCTAGTGACACTTTCAACGTACTGACTAACACATGTACATTTATTTGGTACTAATTGAATATATGAAAAAATCTATAAAAAAATATTTAAAATTTCAAAAAAGTAAAAAAAGAAGAATTTTTTTTTTATAAAATTAACTTTGAAATTAAAATTAAAAATAAATTTTATTTTTTCTTTTAGAAAAACAAAAATCTTCCAAATTTGTTTTTTAAATTCCAAAAAAAATTAAAAATTCAAAGAAAATGCAAAAAATTAAAGTTACAAGTATGAGTTAAAATTAAATCGTACTCATAATGGATACAATATTTATTTTAAGCATTTTAATTTCATTTTAATATGTGGGTATCTTTTTATGTGTGTATAATTAATTTTCAATTTTTTTTACCAATTGTTTTAAAAAAAAATTAAAAATTTTGGAAGATTTTGGATTTTTAAAGAAAAATAAAATTTAATTTTAATTTTAGTTTCAAAGTTAATTTTATTAAAAAAAATCTTTATTTTTTCAATTTTTTGAAATTTTGAAGATTTTTTAAAGTTTTTATAGATTTTTTACATTCAATGAGAACCAAATAAATGTAAATGTGTTAGTCAATACATTGAAAGTGTCACTAGCTCAGTGGCAAAACCCTTCCCATTATCGAGTTCCATTGTGCGGGTTCGAGCTACGATGGAAGCACCATTTTTTTAATAAAAAGCTACATAAAACTACGTCGTTTTATTCATTTGTCTTTACGTGATGAAACGACGTCGTATTAGTTGACGGCAAGATTAACGTCGTCTTAACTGTTCTTTAACGGTGTGTTAAAATGGTAAGTCAACCGTAAGTTTTTTAATAAACTAACAAAGTCAAGAAAAGTACAGGATTTTTTTGGTCAGACTCTATGTCCAGGTTTTTTTGGCAATTCGTGCAAAGTTCGTGTTTTTTTTTGCCGAATTCTCATAATATATCCGTTTGAGACATACTCGAATAATATAAAAATAAATATATCCGTTTGAGGTTTAGTCGATTGTGGTGCGTGATGAGAATATATGTTAACTTATCTCCATATGTAAGTTTTTGAGCGTGACTATGCGAATCAAAGTTATCTACTTATCTGTATACGCCTTAAAGTTGGCCTTAGATGATTCCGAGATTTGATCACGGCAAAATATAATAAACAAACATTTTATAATACTGAGACATGGGATACTCCACACATGTTTAGTATCTACGTGGTTTAACTCTTTTTGTGTGTAGCTCTTCTACTTTCTTCATATCATATTAAGCGATGATTTATAAAGATTTATTGTATAAATTTAGATGATGGTTTCAATTTACAATATAACATTAGTAAGTTTTAGTCTTTTGTACAATTATATGATACATTCTATTTTATTATTGAGTCAATTTTGATTCGGTAAACAACAATGATGTTTCAATTTTTTTTTTAAAAACAAAAACGTAGAAAGTAAATGATTTGATACAAATCTTAAATATTTGACATCATGATATGAAGGAATATATCTATAGATATGAGTATGACCTATCGGTGAATTATAGTTCTATCAACATCGATCACATATATTATTCGTTCATCCAACACAACCAGCATATTCTCCAAAAATAAGCCAAATGAATACTTGCATACTATTTTTATCCCCCATGGTACACAAATCGAGCATAACCTTTTTCTCTAAACCCACTCCGAACTGGGTATAACCCGTTACCCATTAGGAATAGAATTGTCACAAAAGTCAACAAAAAGGTTGGGTGTAGAAGCAGTGGAATCAACTGTAAAATTCGTTTTAATCGTTGACGAACCACACAAAAAAACACAAGTGACAGTCCCTATCTTATGCCTCCACACTTCCACTTGCTTGGCAATGATGTGACATACGTGGCACCACGCTTTGCACACCTCATCTCCCACTTCCACCATCGCCATTTACTGTAACACGTGTCCTCATCTTCTTGGTTTTCCTTTGAACCTTTTTTCATCTCCGCAGACTTTTTATTTTTTTGCACTTGTAATTAGGAAAAGTGGAAAAGTAAACGTATAAATTGATTAGAGATTTGAGAGAAGTAAACATCAGTTTGGATAAACACAACAAAACACTCACTTGTCGTTTCTTTATAAATATACGTCGGTGACGACACTAATCTGCAAACACAAAGATTTTTAAGATTACTTCCTATATAAAATAAAAAAGAAAGCTTTGACAAAGGAGAGATAGAGATGAGTTCTGTACCTCGTCTTGTTCTTGTGCTTCTCCTCTTGACGCTTACAGTTTCATCTTCAGCCCGTAGCTCTGTCCTCGTTTCAGGTTTGGATCTCTTCTTTTTCTAGTTTGATTCAGTCTGATGATTTGGATATCTGATTGATCTCGTTTGGTTTGTTTAGGTATTGGGAAGATTGGAAGTGAAAGGAGGTCGTTGTCGGTGAGCGTTGAGGATTATGGTGACCCCTCTGCAAATCCAAAACACAACCCTGGCGTTCCTCCGGCAACCACCGTCCAACGCAGCCCCAGCAGAGTTTGACCTAACGTTAGTCAACCCACCAGTGAAAGAAGAAATTAAAATCTCAGTTTGTCTGAGATGATATGCAATTCTCAAGTTTCTCCAATCTGTATATTTGATATAAACGTTACTCAGTAATTTGTTCTCTCTTTTTCCTTCTTCAAAGATGGTTATATGATTTGATGATGCTTTATTCCAATTTGAGTCTAAACAAAATGTTGAAAAAAAGAGTAAAATTTAATTAAACCAAACGAACAAGGTATGGTAGCTACATCATCAGACAAAACCGGGAAATGTTCAAAACATGATGTTTAACTAAAACACAAAGATTATTTTTTTTTGGCACATGAGATCGAAACACCATCGTCTTAACTACTTGTAACACTTCACGTGAGGTTCCACCCCTTTTTCTTACCTTTCATGTCGAATTTTCTTTCGTTTCACGATACTACTTCAGTAGCTACCTGCAACGATGCTCGGTTTTGTCAAAGTTTTACTGATGAGATCTCTCAGCTCGATCTCTCCTGGGAATCTACCTTCTTTCAATTTAGAGAACACCTGCATCAGAAGCACCAGATAGTCTCAGTTACTGCGACTGATCGTAACATATCTGTAAAAGTTATCTAGAAACATTGATAGATGAGTTAAACTACTAACCAGTTCCCCGTTGCAGAGGACTTCAAATGCCCCTGAACTTTGAAGGTAAGACTGAAGAAAGTTTCCAAGAAGCCAAGTGGAAGCCATGGATCCAAATCTATTGGCTCTCAAGGAGTTGAACCATGCAGGTGGGTGCGCAATACCAATCATGGGAAAGATACGATCACCTGCAACTATCATCCCAATAACACCCATCTGAGCAACAGGCACAACCTTAGCAAGAAGACGCTTTGGTGCTGGTGGTGGGTAGTTGGCGAGAACCACATCTAAACC
Organism: Moricandia arvensis; assembly: GCA_905132765.1. Taxonomy (NCBI): domain Eukaryota; kingdom Viridiplantae; phylum Streptophyta; class Magnoliopsida; order Brassicales; family Brassicaceae; genus Moricandia; species Moricandia arvensis. The sequence goes on along the minus strand of CAJHQP010005686.1, from coordinate 3,165 downwards.
GGGAAAAGCCGTCTCTAACATCTTCTTCATGGTCACTGCAGTTCCCCTGCAAATAAAAAAAATAGGAGAGGACGAACAAGCTTAGAACACCAGCCACCCGTAAAAGCTAGAGTGATGCCTTGTGCTGATTAGTTCAAGGTATCACAGCTTATAATGTGTCAAGAAATGTTACAAGTGAGAATAAACCTTAAAGAGTATTCAAACATGTCAATCATGTCGTCTAGCATTCACATTATCACATATATAAGTAACAAAATCAGGACTTTTCAAGTTTTGAAACGTCAAAGAATGGTAATGACTAACATCTAAGAATCATGTCATTAAGCATTCACACATAGGTAGCAGATTCAATTCGGAGAGAACGAACAACCTTAAAACACCAGTAACACTGTAAAAAACCTAGAGTGATGCCTTTGCGGATTAGTTTAAAAGGTATCAGCTTCTAATGTGTCAAGAAATGTTACAGCTAAGAGTATTCAATCATGTGGTTTAGCATTGATATATATAATATAAGTAACAAAACTCAGGGCTTTTCAAGTTCTATAAATTCTAAGAATCTAAAAGGCAATGACTCACATATGACATATAGATAGAAATTTTTTTCAAGAAGTTCACCTTCACATCGAAAAGGCAAAGATTTAAGTCTAGAAGACACTGAAAGTTATCAAAGATTAACTCAGATGTTCATGTATACTATTAACTAGTCTAACGTATCCAACACAATTTCCAAACTATCTGAGTTTTTTATCTTCTTTCACCAAGAGAAGCACACTTAAAAGCTGCGTAAGAGGTTCTCTGACTACACTAGCATACTACAAGACCGAAGCTAAACTACAAGAACCAATTGAAGCAAAAACCATAAAGAGGAACAATGATAAAAACCAAATCAATGATTATTCAGATTACTTGAAAGAGCAGGAGACGCAGAAGTTGATCTCCACAGTGTTTCCATATCCAATTGCTCCTAAGCCACTTGGCTTCTGCAAAAAGAGGCGATAACTGAGTTAAATATACAGGGGAAATTAGGTTCAATACACGAAAATATACGATAGATTTCACCTGTGAAGGGAAATCTAGGGTGTCGGGGTGTGAACACAGGCGGACGCTGCTGGTGAGGGACATGCGGTGGCTGATTGGGACGGTGAGTCGGAGGTTTCGGAGGCGGTGGAGTGAAAAGGTTGAAGAGATCCGAACAGAACAAGAAGATCGGTAAACCTAATAAGAGCAGTTGTGCTTTGTCCATGGCGAATGTTAATCTCCGATGAACAACAGAGTCAGAAGTCTACAAGCCGATCGAAGAAGAGCGAGAGAAATATATAAGGTGTGTTCGGTTGCGGGAATATCATTATCCTACTCTTTTTTAGTTTTATACAAATTTGCTTAACAGCCCCTACATCTACTATATTTCTGCGCATTACACCCCTGACTTTGAATTAGGGTTTAGCATTTGTAACTTAATCCAAAATCCAAAATCCAAAATCCAAAACAATTTCCGACAAAACCCGAATGTATAACTAATCTAATTTGTAATAATATTTCAAGAAAAATACAGATAACTCTAAAATATTTTTTGTTATAAAATAGATTTTTAAAAAAATGATATAATAAATTTTATTAAAGCATATAAATATACATTTATAAATATATATTTATATTTTTAAGATTATCTAATTTATATTTACAGTTTAGAATTATAAGGTGAATTTTTGGGAGTGTATTTAATATTTTAAAAAATAAAAATAAATATTAAAAAATTAAAATAAAAACTATTTCACTCTTCTTAGAATTATTTTGATGACAAAAAATTATAAAAATGATATTTGAGAGAATTTCCCTTATTTCAATCATATCTGATTTTCTTTGTTGCAATCATAAATATTGAATTTCAATGCACATCAAAAAACGTAATTAATACATTTCATGTATTTTAGACCTAGATAAATAGTAACTATTTACGTAGTAATTTTTAATTTTAATATATACACGTTCATTAAAATTCTTTAGCTTATAGTTTAATAACTATATAATAAATAGTAAACAGTAACACTAAAAATATAAAATTAATATAGATTAAAAACACACATACAAACATAACACGACATAGAACATGCATTGATTTATTATTTATGTGAGAAATATAGTAATAGTATTGTTTAGATAAAATTCTACTATTGTATCGTATGTTGCTATGTAATTTATTAATGCAGTAATAATTTATTTAATAAAGTTAGATTTTAGTTTAAAATTGAAAAATTAAAATAAGTGAACATAATTTTAAATCCTAACAAATAAAATGTGTTATTTGCACTATATAAAAGTTGATAAATAAATATATTAAGAATTGAGGGGATAAATGACGGAAAACATTAGAGTAAAACACAAAATTATTTTGAATATATATCATTTTAAAAGAGAAAAATGATGCAAACCATAGTAGATGGTCTCAAGCTGGTCAGAAAGAGACTGCCAAGCATGGATCATATAAAAACATCAGTTGATAGTTTGACTCAAACAACAGTAGTAACAACTATTAGAAGTCAGAAGCGATACGTTGGATGGTTCTTGGACTTCTGTATCCATCTTTAATGGATGTGCATGGACTTTGAAAAATATTTTTGAACAAATACAGTTTAGGGTACAAGAAATCAAACGCTAAAGAAATATGCATTGCATTCAGAGTTTGAAGTGATATATTAGGTAATGGATTGTATGATACATCATTCGAGATGTTTGATTTTTAGGATTAAATGCAAAGACTTGAGAGTGATAATAAAGGAATTTCAGACATACCTAACTTTTTCAACATAAATAAAATAATTAAAGAAAAAATTGCCAGACTTTAAAATATCCTATATTTTTCGAAGACATAATAAAGTTCCAGATTTTTTTAAACTAGAATTGCTCGATTTTTTATAGGGGTTTTTGCTTTGTTAATTGTTATATTCCAGTTTGGTAATCTAAATCATTTCTAGTAATAGATTGATATTTTGATGTTAAAAGAAAACTTAAATGGTTGGGAAGTCTTAAACAAAATTTTGAAGATCCAATCCAAGAAGAGATACTTACCTAAAGGAGCTTTGCACTTTTCGTTTTTGTGAAATTAGGCCCAAACTTTTTAAAGTAACAATTTAATACTTAATTGTTTCAATCTACAATTTATCTCGT
>CAJHQP010005685.1:0-43937 GCA_905132765.1 Moricandia arvensis | reverse complement strand
ATTTTAGTAAATGCTGGAATATTTATAAGTTCTGGAAATATAATAAAATTAAATATTTATAAAAATGCACTGTTATCGCTTATAATTATTTGATTACCACTTTGTACATGTATAAGTTTTTTTCGAAAAATGTGTAAATGTACCTTCTATGAGTTAATGATGAATGTCTCAAATCTGATTTAGAAACAAATGTACGAATGCTGAGCCTTGCATTTGTATGGGTTAATGATGAATATGACTAGAATCTTATTTATAAATGAAGGTAAGAACCATGAAAAAGATCTAACAAAAAATCAGCAGTCACTAAATGTTTTCATTTGCATTCTCTCGTTACCATGCGTCATATGTATATACCTGACACAACTAAAAGACGCATTGCAAAAAGTCGCGTCTGTTCATTTAAACAGTTACAAAAATGAGATTCTTAAACAATTATTTAACTAAGTTGGTATATGACCCAACCATGGGTGCAAACAATAGTATTTCCAAAAGTATATTGCCGGTTTGCTGTTCCAAACCTGACAAATATACTCACCGATATCAACATTTTTGTTAAGTTTAATTTGTCAAAATTAGTTGGTTAAAGAGTATAAATTATTTTTCTTTCTTTCCTAAGAATTATAGTAAATAGAAATGATCAAATACGAAAGACACATTCATAGATCATTCTTCATAAAATTTAGATAAATACATACCTTTATATATTTATTTAAATTTCTAAAGGTATAATAATAAAAAAAAGCACAATAACATCCACAAAAACCTATGCAGTTTTGAAGATGAAAAGAAAAATATGATACCTTTTAAGTAATTTTATTATTAGTAATTTAGGAAAATATGAAAAATATATTTTTTATCATACATATTTTGCTTAATCATAATGATCAATAAGAGAAACACTTCAATGTGTTTTTCTCTAGTGGTAAGAGTTGGTGGTTGAACATACATAGATGTAGCTCTTTTCTTTACTTAGATTACCATTTGGTAACAAGTAAACACAATATGATAGTTTTTTTTTTGCATCAGTTGTTTTATGCTTAAGTAAAAGTTTGGATAACCGAGGAAGAAAAAAAACAGTGTGGGATATAAAAAAAAATTAATATGTTTAATTTCTAAAATATATAATATTATTAAAAATTTAAATTAACCAACAAGTAGAATTTCTATAATGGATATGAATAATTTGTAAAATTCTTTTAAAATGTATTAAATAGATACGAAAATCAACAAAACAAAATTTTCTTACAAAATTATGAAAATTATATGACGAAAAGACAAAAATTTAGAGATTTTGAAGATTCTTAAAAATCAATGAATTTTTTGGGTTTATATATCATTCGCCAAAGATTTTGATGATTTTTAAACAATAAAACTCTCTATTTCTTTCTATTTGTAATTTTTTTTGTTTTTATAGTTGTTATTCTGGTTGTGATTTGACGTTGTCTATAGTTCTTTATATAGAAGGCTATATGTTGCAACGGTTGACAATCAAACACTACGATGATTAGTTAATGGTTGCAAAGATTGACATTAGAAATTGCAGTTGTTCATTACTAAAATGTTTAATCATCAACAATTACAATGGTTTACCATTAACGATTAAAATGATTTATCACAAAAATTGTAGTTACCATTTACCAACGGTTACAATGTTTCACTGTATCCCCAAAAAGTATATTACTGTGTAAATATGCTTCTTTAAATATTAAAAAAAAAAACTAATAAGACTTTAAGATGAAAATACACATCCCCTAATACTTTTTTTGAATTTCTATTAATTAATTTTAAGAACGGCTTAACGACTTTCTATTCATGATGCTAAAGTAAAGCTTTACAGAGAAGAAAGAAATCAATATAGAAAACATTCCTTGAAAACAAGAGGAAATAAAAGGCGCTAACACTCCTGGACGGGCGAGATAGGTTGTCGGCATTCTCCATCTCCCCACCGGAACATGTCTGTGAAATTCCTGAGTGTGTTTCTTCAACCGTCCCCACTGTACTCATTTCTCTTCAAATGAACTGAATATTTTTTTTTTTATTTTGAAAATGAAATAGGGAAGTTGATTCTCGATCAACATGAGATCTTGTTTCACGTCTGCAGTGTGCTTAGGGTTGTCATGTGAATTTTCACTTTGCCTGATAATGAATTCCATGATAAAAACTGAATCCTCAAGGATTGGTCTACGTAGTATACTGATACCGAGTACTTAAATTAGCCAACAAATAGAATTACTATAGTATCTATGGATAACTTCTAAAATTATTTTGTGGTTAAAAAAAAACTTCTAAAATTATTTTAAAAGGTATTTAAGGTAGATATAAAATAAATAAAAATAAATTTTTTAAAACTATGCAAATTATAGGTCTACAAGACTCTTTATGTTTTGACAATTTCTTAAAAAACTAATGAATATGTCATTTGTCAAAAAGAATTTGATGATCCTAAAGCAAATTTGTTTATTATATTTGTAATTTTCTGAAAAGATGCATATCTAGATAGATTTTTAAAATTAATAAATTTTATGAAAAGACACATCCAATAGTTGCTATTGAAAATACAAAATTAAATTCAGTTATTTTATGATTAAAAGAATAACCTTTCAATATTTGGATAATATGTAACCTCTCAAATGAAAATACACAAAAGACACAGACTTTCAATATTTAGATAACCTCTTAAATACCAATGAAACTACTAAAATGAAAAAAACACAATTTTTCAGTATTTTGATAATCTATTAGAAATCAACGCAACCTCTAAAACGAAAAAGCACAACTTTTCAATATTTTGATAATCTCTTAAAAATCAATACAAGCTCTAAAATTAAAACACATAAAATATTTAAAAACATAATCTTTCAATATTTTGGTAATATGTAACCTCTAAAATAAAAACATACAAAACATAACCTTTCAATATTTTTACAATCTCTTTCTACATTAATAACTATATGAAAAAAAACAAAAATTAACTTTCTACATCAATTATCAAGTTTGATAACTACCGGTAACATCAGGTATTGACTGGTTAACATAGCGACTGTTCATACTCATGAATTCTGAATCTTGATATACTAAATTTAGGTACATTATCCAACACTTCATAAACAATTGTAAGATGGGTGAATTGAATGGAAAAACTGTGGTTGGTTACTGTTAGATTATTAATTGTTTCCGTGACGTCAAAGTTACTAATATGGTAGATAGATCCTTCTTTGAAAAAATGTTTATTGTATTAGCCGATGATCAATAGTAGCTTTTATCAAATCCCCTTCACAGTAATAAAAATATAAAAATTAAATAGATTAATAAATATAATCAAATTTTAAAATAATTATTATAAAGCCTACATTTTTTTTTCAAAAGCAAAAGTTCTTGGCTCGGTAAAATGCTCCCTCTCCTTGACTTTGTGATTTTCGTTTATGAGTCAAACGTTTCTTGTATTCAATGTTCTTTGTTGAAAATCTTCGATTTTGAATATGAATGAAGAAAGTTAGCCAAGTATGAGCCCTGGAGGAAAGAAAATTGATTCTAGAATAGTAATGTTGTAGATGACGTTGTATTTCAATGAGTATTCTTTTCCACCAATTTTAAATTTATCGTGTAGTGAATATTAACAAAATGGGGGATGACTGTAAATTAAGTTTACAGCAGTCCTGGTTTCCAAATTGTAAATATTATGAAAGGACAAATTTAATGAAAGGAGGCAACTGTTTACAATATTTAGAACGGTTGCTTTACAGCATAATTTAAAGACTTGTATTATAGTGAGGAGTAACCGCCTGTAACTGGAGACGTGAGTTCCCTCGCAAAAGAGAAAGGGTATGAGTGAAAAGGTATAAAGAGAAATAATCGTTGAAAAATTACCTTAATTCCTGCGCTTCTATTATCTGAACACAATCTAAATCATTTGTAAGTAAATATTAAATATTTTTCAAGCTAAATTTAAACAGTATTTTTCATTAATATTTTATATTGAGAAAATATAACTTTTAACCTCATATTTGTATAAAGACATTTGTTAAGATATTTTAACTATTTTAAAAAATATTCCAAAAGTTACTTGTTGAAAAAAAAAATTAATTTTATTTTTACGAAAAGATATAACTTTTCAACATTAATTGACATTGCTAACTAAAACTAATTTTATTTTTATAAAAAGACACAACATTAATTCTTCCTATTATTTTTTGTTGACAACGTTTCATTTGAATATCTTCTAAAAATTTGTAACCGGGTAACTGCATAGAACTTTTTCTTTTCACCATTTTATTTTAGATTAGTGAAAATTTTACTTTCAGAAACACATGGACATAGACTATTTATAGATTTTCAAAAATCTAAATGAATAGTCACAACTTTTCAATTAATAAGTAGTTATTTTAAAATGACACATTTACAATATTTTTTCAATAAATATATCTTTTCAAAAACCTAAATGAATAGTCACAACTTTTCAATTAATAGGTAGTTATTTTAAAATGACACATTTACAATATTTTTTCAATAGACACATCTTTTCAAAAATAAATATATGAATAGTCACATCTTTTTAAATTATAAATAATTATTCAAAATAGTATTTTTACAAATTATTTTGAATAGACACATTTTTCACATATATTTTGAATGGACACATTATTTCAGGAAAAAAAATTATTCACATATATTTTGAATGGACACATTATTTCAGGAAAAAAAATTATTCACATATATTTTGAATGGACACATTATTTCAGGAAAAAAAATTATTCTAAAAACACACAATATTTTTGGTTAGATTTCATAACCTTTGGAATTAATTGGGATTGCTATTATTAATAGATTATATTATTTGTTTCTATCTATAATCTATTCTACTAAAACAGAATTATGACCAATTAATAAATGTTTGATCTAACTATTTATTACTTACATATTATTTTGCCATAACTACTTTTTATTAATTACTAATAAACTTTTTTTATAATCTTTATTTTCGTTTTAAAATTTTAGGAACCAACTTCTTTTAAATACATTATACCTATTCAACGGTTATTTAAATGTGTGCGATGGGAAATATCACTCCTCGCTTATGGATATATATTTAATTATTTCTTTTGGTTTGACTACTAACCTATTAATACTTAATAAATATGTTTAATCAGCATGTTTAATTCTTATTACTAAAACTATTCAAGTTATTTTCATTAAAAATGTTTATTTTTACTTTAAAACTTTTATATATAAAATTCAATAAGTATTAATTTGGATACAAAAATATCTACCTGATAAAAATAAAAGACTAAAATTAGCTAATATTATAATATTTGATTACATTATTGATCAAATTACGTTTTATGTTTTACAATTATAATATTTTACGGATTATCTATGAGAGATATAAAATAATTATCAAATACAAAATATTGAACAAAATATATTTAATCATTTTATTAGAAGATTAATTATTTTCACTGAAATTTAATATTTAAATATAAAATTGAACTCATTGTACTATTTTGATTATCATATAGTATTTTCATACAACATATATTATTTGACAAAAATCCAATCAATCATTTTATGCAAAACTATTTATAATATTGTTATACAAATTAAAACATCAAAATTGTTTTTTAATTTATGATTTTGTGTTGTAATACAGGTCAACACCTAGCATAAATTAAAATATTTTATATAGTATGGATTCATAAACTAAAAATTTATCTTACCTAAAATCATGTACACAATTTTAATAATAAATTTTGTTAAAATAAAATTTAAAAATAAAAATTATATAAAATCATAATGCGGGTCAAAATTATCTGAAATCCTCAAAAAAATAATAAAACTAAATCATATAAATATATTTAACATAAATTACATGAAATTTTGAAAATCTATAACTACTAAAATTTATAATTTTCACGTGGCTTAGTGGACTTTACTAACCATGACATATTTAATATAGTTACAAAAAATTAATTAAATTAAATTAATATTAAACACAAATATGATGTCAAAAATACAAATATAAATATTATATTTCTCAACAAATATTAAAACAAAAAATAAATCTGTCCTTAGAAATGGAGGGTTAAAATCTAGTATGTGTATATAGTTTTATCAATTATGAATTATAATGTTATACCTTTCTTCTCTGCTAGAGAGAATGTTGAGTTGATTATATAGAAAGACACTTTTTGTCTTTGTTTTGCATTGAAACACACTTTTCACTTGTGAGATACTTTCTGGTGGGGCCAAAAAGTTGGTTTGTCAATTTACCCTTGTGGATGACTAAGTTCTGGTCAGCTGAATTGTGGTCGGTTGAGTTGTGGTTGGCTGAGTTGTGTTCGAGTGATTTGTGTTCTGAAATATTGTAAATAAAGTCATCCCTTATGTAATTTTTTCACTATCTAATGAGCTGGTTAGCTTGGGTAATTAATATATTTTACTATATTTAACTAGCTTAGGTCTGGTCAGATCATTAATGACGGTTGGGTATTATGTTTGGAGGTGTTAACCAGTCACAATAAAGTGTTTAATGTTTTGGTTGGTTTATTAGCGAATATCTGCATTATGTGGATGTGGATACGTGTTTGTGACGAGGAAAACGTTGTCATATGTGGATAAGGACAAAACTTGCATTCAAACTAATTGATTTTCAGACCATTTTCAACCCGGGCAAGAGAGTGATCATCTCCCAAAACCAGAATGTAGCGGGTACTATTGTAAGTATGTGTGATAGTAGAAGACATCCATATTGAAGTGATGGTGTTGTCCAAATCCACGTGCTCACCATGGCAGATGCCAAGCTCACCACGGAAAATCCCGAGCGCACCCTTGGCGGATGCCAAGCTCCCCACGGCAAATCCCGAGCTCATCTACTCTCTGGAACTCCACTGCAAATTTCCGATTTCACCCACAGCGGATCCCGAGCTCACCCACATCGAGTCCTGAGTTCATCCATTCTCTGAAACTCCACCACAGCTTCCTCGACCTCACCAACAGTAAATCTCGAGCTCATCCACTCTCTAAACTCCACCGCAGCTTCTCCGAGCTCACCCACGACGAATCCCGAGCTCACCCACGGTGAATTCTGAGCTCATTCACTCTCTGAAACTCTACCGCAGATTCCCGAGCTCATCCAAAGAGGATCATAAGCTCACCCATGTCTAATCCTGAGCTCATCCACTCTCTGAAACTCCACCACAACTTCCCCGGATGACGGACCATCTAGTACCATTGTTTGGAAATTCGCTAGGCGTAACACGTGTGGTCGATCCGGGTTTAGCCGGATTGGTTAATTAGAAACTTGTAACAGCCCTCCCCTTGGGACCCAACTGTCCAATACGTCGGCACAACCTTGGCTGGCGCTGCAGCGCATCGACCCTAACCCCTCCCCTGTGCAGTCCGTCGCATATGTAGGTTATTGGTGAGATTTGAACCCCAGTCCTCACTCTTTAACAACTCTCCCACGGAGAAGATGTCACCAATTAAGCTGCAGGTTATTAGAGATGTGGATGCACTCTAATCGGAAGATGAGGAAGTTGCAAATGGACTGAGGAAGGAGATTGTGGAGAGTTTGTTCGATTTGGTATAAAACATATTTTATTCTGCTTTGGAGTGGTATTGAGACAAAGAGAAAGATTTCAGGAAGGAAGTTCACGGAGGTTTCCGCCGTCAAAATCCGCAGCGGAGCCGAAATTGCCGTCTCTTGGACACGTGTCCAAAGATATGGCTTTGTGAAGCACAATCGCAGAACACATGGATGATCTCATGGCTTTTGAATTTTTCACTTTACGGGCTGTAAAATATAAAGTATGTAAATCTCTCTTTTGTAAGCCTGTTACCAAATGTATTACTACCCACTGAACCCTCACAATGAAACTTTAGTCTACAAAAAAAAGAATATAAATGTTATTTGCCTATATAAGAAAAAGAATGAATAAAGAATATACCAAATAAAAAAAAGAGAGAGACCAAAGATGGTAACTATTTTTGTATTTGTAACTAAAAAGATACATTTTATACATAAGTAGAATTCGACAAGTTCTACTATGAAAGATAAATGATATGAACTCCATCTTAAATTTCTCATGCAAAAATTGATTTTTGTAACATTTCCCCTGAATACCAGTATCATTAGTGTCTTCTGTATTGCATTTTGAGTTGCCTCATTAAAAATGTTTTTGTAAATCAATTAGAAAAAACCATAGCAATGTAAAAAGAGTACATGCACAAAAATGTAGAAATAATACAACGCATAAGCTACCCCTCAAATAGACAATCGCTACAAGTTTTGTTAATGACGCATTTCAATGTTACAAACATGTTTTATGAATGTTGTAATGGTTAGTGACTTCGTAAATATGTCTGCAACATTGTCACATGATCGAACATATCTCACTTTAGTTTCTCTATTTTTCTCAAGTTCCTAGGTATATGAGAAAAACTTCGATGGAATATGTTTGGTTACTTTTGATATATCCTTCCTTTATTTAAGAGACACACGCTGCATTGTCTTATTATAAGATGGTGGGTTCTGAGCTGACAGTTATCCCACTACTTGATTGGATGTGTTTACTTATTGATATAAGTTAAACACATTCTCTACTTATTTCGTGGAGAGCAATTGTTTCAGCATGGTTTGAGGAAGTGGCTATAAGTCTTTGTTTCTGAAAACGTCATGATATAATAGTTCCTCCAATTGTGAAAACATATCTTGTTTGTGATCGAGATTTAACGAGGGTCAGACAAATACCATGCATCTGCAAAACCAACAATTTGAAGATAATGAGAGACATGTTTGATCCCGTTCCTATGTCTTTGCGTAGGAGATGCGTTGAATCTTGCCAAATACTAACGGCAAATGATTTATCAGGCCGAGGACAATTTCAAGATACATAAATGCTTCTATTGCACTTAAATATGACACTTTGGGACCAGGTATCTCCTCATTTTCTTCATTGTTCTAAAATGATCATTTTCACCATTAAGTGACCTGGCGACCATAAGAGTGCTAATTGGAGTTGTTTTGTCCATGTTAAATTGTTTTAACACTCTTTTCTTATATGTAGGCTGATGTACTAATATACTTTTTTGAGAATGCTCATTTTTAAATCAAGGCAATACTTTGCTTTCCCGAGACTTTTCATCTCAAATTCTCCTTTAAAATTTGTATGCCTTTGGTATTTCTTCTTTAGTCCCAATAATATTCAGATCATCAACATATACATCAATAATTACAAATCAAGATGATGATGTCTTGATGAAAACACATGGGCATATAGAGATGTTTACATATCCTTCTTTAGTTGGATGCCATTGATTTAATTATACCACATGCCTCTAGATTTTTTGAGACGAGCCTTATATCTCATAACTTTGTTTTTCTCATTTCGTTTCTGAGCGAAAACCCATTTGTACCCAGCTGGTTTCACGGCTTCAAGTGTGATTATAATATGTTCAAATATTTCTCGTTTGTTAAGTGAATCAATTTTGACTTGTATTACATCTTTCTATTTTATCCAGTTGTGTCTTTTTTGATATTCATAAATGGACTTTGATTCTGGATCATCGCTCTCTTCATTTATTTCCTTTGAAATAAAGTATGAGAAAACATCATCAACATCCTTCACTTTGTTTAGATTCCATATTTTTCTATTATGAACGTAATTAATAGAAATCTCATGATTTTCTTCAGGATCATGATGTTCAACTTTGTCATCGCAATCATGGTTTCTTTCGTCCATTTTTTTGCTGGATTCGAGGAATTTTGTTTTTGCATCTCCTTTCATTTTCTAGGATTCTTATCCTTTCATCCGTATGTTAGACTCTCGTGTATTATCTTCTATTCCACGTTCATGTAGCATTTCTGTACGATAAAGAGAATTTGCAGCCCGCATATGTGATTTTGTTATTGTTTTAGTGTCTGCAAATGCATCATATAGTTGATTTGCGATGTTTTGCAAATTCATATTCGACGAACCTCTAATTCTAACTGTTTTGTAGGAGGATAAAAGTATAGCATTGATGGTACACACCATTTTATATTTTCTACTTGTTATTTTTCTCTCTCTAGAACTAGGAATATGTTTTCATCAAAGTTGCAATAAAAAAATATGTAATAAATACGTTGCCAGTTTGCAATTCTAGGTATTATATAATTGATGGAGAACACAACCAATATATATTCCTAACCTCCTTTGAGTTCCCATCTTTGTATGCTGGAGAGGTGCAATTGGCATATACAACACAACCAAAATTTTTTAGATAAGAAATATTTGGTCCTCGTCCAAATACTTACTGTATTGGAGAGTATTTGTGACATGTATTTGGTATCATCTGAATCACTGCTTCTACATGCATGCAAAATAGCATATCCCCATATAAAGGTTGGGAGTTTAGATCTTATAATCAATGGTCAACAATAAGTTTCAGGCGTTTAATTAGTGATTCATCCTAATCATTTTGTGTATGAATATGAGCGACATGATGTTCAACATGAATTCCAATTACCATACAATAATCATTGAATGCTTAGGAAGTGAATTCACCAGTGTTGTCTAGTCTAACTCTCTTTATTGGATAATCAAAAAATTCTCTAAGTTTGATTATTTGAGATAAAAAATCTCGTAAATGCCATATTTTGAGAGGACAAAAGACAAACATGTGATCATCTACTTGATGCGTTGATCAGATAATGGTCCACAAGATAGATGTATAAGTCCAAAAATATTGCCTTGAATTCTTTCAATGAACTTTGGTAACTCCTTATCTATTTTGGTTGACGACAGTCTTATAATCAACTTTTTTAGAGAACATGCAATACATGTCATTTTATTCCCCTGATAAACTTCTTGGGGTTTCAGTGAATGACAATGTGAAGTCTCAATGATTTTTCGCATCATTGTGGTGCCTCGATGACGAAGATGATCATGCCATAGTGTAAAATCTTTAGGATTTCTCTTAATTACAAAATCTAATTCAATGGCATTTATGTAGGTATAACGCATACCAAAAGGGAGTTTTGGTAGTTTTTCCAATACTTTTCGTTTTTCTGATTCTTAAGAGTAATATACATATACTTCTTTCCATCCTCAGTTGTAGACTGAGTATCAAATCCTTGAAGATATATGTCTTTAGAACACTACAAATTTTCTTTTGAACTTGGAGAAAACAATGCATTATTTATCAAAAATTTTATCCCGTTGGCTAATGTGAAATGGGATTTACCAATGCTTTCAATCAAGTATGCAGAACCTAGTATTGTATTAAAAGTGATATTTGTTGGTTTTACACTACAAGAAAACAACCGATTTGCGAGGGAAATTTGCGAGGGGCGAAAGTCCTAGCAAATTTGCGAAAAATATGCGTCGACTTTGCGTCAAATTTGCGAGACACTAGAATCACCCGCAAATCCCTCGCAAATTTGCGTGTCCTATATTCCCTCGCAAATTTGCGACGGTTTTGCGAGGATATCAACTCGTTCTTCGCAAATCCCTCGCAAATTTGCGAGGGAATATAGGACACGCAATTCCGTCGCAAAATTGCGATGGAATTGCGTCTATTTTGCCTGGGTTTTGCGACGAAAGATTTTTCCTAGCAAATGCCTCGCAAAATTTGAGTAAAGAAGTTGAAACACGTTTTTTTGTGTTCACCTACTTATTTGCGAGAGAAATTTTCCTCGCAAATGCCACGTAAATATATTTATCCTCGCAAATCATACGCAAGTTTGTAGCAATTCCCTAGCAAAGCCCTTGCAACTCCCTCGCAAATATTTTTTTAAAAACTCTATAAATAGCAAACGTGATTCTTTGTTCAGCACATTAAAAATTCCAAAAAAAAATACAGAGAGAAAGAAAAAAGAGAAAAAAAAGAAAAAAATAAATTTTTTAAAGAGATCGAACAAAAATGTTTTCATCACAACATGAAATATATGAATTATAGGCTTGGATGTACAATCATAGAGATCCGGAGACTGGCGAGGTGACGAAAGAGTATCGAGCTGGATTGCGGGGATTCTTACAGCAAGCAACTAGCCAGCCATTCGCAAGGGAAAATGGTAAAATTTTATGTCTTTGTAGAAAATGCAAGAACGAGCCATATTTAGAAGTAGATACCGTGAAGAATCATCTTTATAATAGAGGATTTAGACCAAACTACTACATATGGTTTTTGCATGGGGAAGGTGCATCAAGTAGTAGTACGGGTCAGGGATTTGAACTACCAAGCTATAATAATGCTAATCATTATGAGAACCCTGAAGAGAATATGTTTGGAAATAATGCGGGTTATGGGTATGAGCAGCATGAAAATAGATATCATGATATGGTTACAGATGCATTTCATGAAACTGAACTGCGTGATAATAGTAGGGAAGAACCTAACATAGACGCAAAACGGTTTTATGATATGTTAGATGCGGCCAAAGAACCTATCTACGAAGGATGTAGAGAAGGGCTTTCTAGATTATCACTGGCATCTAGGATGATGACAATTAAAAGTGATCATAATCTAAATGAGAAGTGCATGGATTCGTGGGCTCAACTAATTAATGAGTATTTACCAGAAGGTAATCTAGCTGCTGATAATTTTTATGAAATTCAGAAGTTAGTTGCGGGACTTGGTTTACCATCTGAAGTGATTGATGTATGCATTGATAATTGCATGATTTCCTGGAAAGGCGATGAGAAACTGGAGAAATGTCGATTTTGTGGAAAACCAAGATATCAAGAAACCACAGGAAGAAATCGTGTGCCGTACCAACGAATGTGGTATTTACCGATCACAGATAGATTGAAGCGTTTATATCACTCAGAAAGGACAGCTGAGTCAATGAGATGGCATGCCCAACATTTAGTAAAAGATGGCGAGATTACGCATCCATCAGATGCTAAGGCATGGAAACACTTTCAAACCATATATTCTGGCTTTGCAAATGAGTGTAGAAACGTTTATCTTGGCCTATGCACCGATGGGTTTAGTCCATTTGGTATGTCTGGAAGGCAATATTCTTTATGGCCTGTCATCTTGACGCCATATAATCTTCCTCCAGAGATGTGCATGCAAAGAAAATTTTTGTTTTTGAGTATTCTAGTGCCTGGCCCAAAACATCCAAAACGAGCGCTTGATGTATTTTTACAACCTTTGATCCATGAGCTGAAATTATTGTGGCATTGTGGGGTGCAGACGTGGGACTACTCGCAACAACAGAACTTCAATATGCGTGCTATTCTTATGTGGACGATTAGTGACTTTCCTGCATATGGAATGTTATCGGGATGGACAACGCATGGAAGATTATCATGTCCGTATTGTACAGATAGGTCAGATGCTTTTCAGCTGAAAAATGGGAGGAAATCATGTTGGTTTGATTGTCACCGTAGGTTTCTTCCACCGCATCATCCATATCGTAAGAATAAAAAATTGTTTAGAAAAAACAAGACAGTGCATGTTCCTCCCCCTGTACTTCAGTCAGGAACAACTTTGCTAGAGCAGATTGAATATTATTATGCTCAACCGACATGTAAAGTTGGGGGAAATTGGCACACTCCAGCTAACATGCCAGACGGGTATACGACATCTCATAATTGGCATAAGAAGAACAAATTTTGGGAGGTTCCATATTGGAAGGATCATCTTTTAAGGCACAACCTTGATGTGATGCACATAGAGAAGAATGTTTTTGAGAACATTATGAACACTATTTTGAATGTCAAGGGAAAGAGTAAAGACAATTTGAAATCAAGGTTGGATTTACCAGAGATATGTGCAAGACCAGAGTTGCATGTGACAAGAGATGAAAAATTACCAGTTCCAAATTTTAGATTGTCGGGGGTGGCGAAGCAAAGATTATTCGAGTGGGTAAAATCTGACGTAAAGTTCCCGGATGGATATGTGTCAAAATTCTCAAGATGCATAGAGCAAGGGCAAAAAATTTCTGGTATGAAAAGTCACGATTGTCACGTATTCATGCAGCGGCTCCTGCCGTTTGCAATGACAGAGCTATTACCAACACATGTCCATGAGGCGATAGCTGGTACGTAATAAAATTAAAATTTACTTTTAAAATTATATATGTATTAATTGTCAATGTTGATTGAAATAATATTTTGTTTGATAATGAATTTGTAGGGATTGGAGCATTTTTCGAGATTTGTGCACTCGAACATTGACTGAGGATGGGATCGAGTTGTTAGCCAAGAATATCCCGGTCTTGCTTTGCAATTTGGAAAAAGTTTTCCCTCCCTCTTTTTTTGATGTAATGGAACATCTCATGATTCACCTACCTCTTGAAGCCGCACCTCACCTATCTCATGATTCTCAGATCCGCCGTTTTCAGTATCTCCCTCACGAGATTCTCTCTTGCCGGAACCACCGCGTGCCTCCGCGTCAACTCCTCTGCATCCCTCGTCGAAGCCGGTGCGTCCCTCGTCGAAGCCTTTGCCTCCTCGCCGGCCCTCCTCCGCGTCAACTCTTCTCTCTCGCCGTCCCTCCTCCGCGTCACCTCTTCTCTCTCGCCGGCGCTCCTCCGCGTCAACTCTTCTCTCTCGCCGGCCCTCCTCCGCGTCAACTCTTCTCTCTCGCCGGCCCTCCTCTGCGTCACTCTTCTCTCTCGCCGTCCCTCCTCCGCGTCACCTCTTCTCTCTCGCCGGACCGAAGCTTCTTATCTCTCACCGGACCCAAGCATCTTCTCCCTCGCCGGACCCAAGCATCTTCTCTCTCGCCGGAGTCTCTCTCGACGGAGCCGTCACCTTCTCGCCGGAGCCGTCACCGTCACGCCGGAGCCGTCACCATCTCGCCGGAGCCGTCACCATTCCTTCTGGAGTCGTTAACGTCTCATAAGGTAATTTACTTTATGTTATTTTATTATTTTATTTTGTAATTAGGTTATCGGTTAGTTTAGGTTATCGGTTAGTTTATGTATTGATTAGTTTAGGTTATTGATTAGTTTAACTGTTATTAATGGTATTGTTGTCAAGATCATTACATTTAATAGTTTAAGTTTTTTTTTATCATAAACTAATGAAATTATTTATTAATTATTTTCAGATGTCGGGAAATGACTATAGTCGTTTTTTATCTCGCAAGAATTCTAGCAAGAGTTCATCGTATCATACTTCTCTGAGTGGTGGTTATCTTCCTGTTACTTCGGGCCCTCTTCCTATTTCCACGGGCGGTTCTTCTAGTTCCCATACGGGAATTGGTGTGACTTCGTCTATTTCGAACAACCAAACCCGCGCCTCAGCCGCTTTCCCGCCCGCAGCTGCCCCATCCGCCGCACCTGCCCCGTCCGCAGCACCTGCCCCGCCCGCAGCCCCGGAGCATGTCTTTCAACACCCGGTCACAAATAATGTGACCATTGCGATGATTTTGGCGAGTCCCGGGCATGACCGTCTTCCTCACTTCGATCCAGACCGTCCTCCAAATACGGTTTGGTAAGTTTTGCTTTTATTTTATGGATTTTTAAATTTTTTCATTAATTTTTTATTTCTAACATTTTAGGTTTGATGATGATGCGAGTGTCGCTTCATCGGTTCGTCAAATTTTTGAAAGAGATTTCAAAGAACCGCATGCAAATTGGTCACAACTCCCTCCGTATGTTGTAAATCGATGGTTTCATTCATTTGCGGTAATTTATTTATATTTCAAAATTTAAATTAATGAATTTCTTTTTTTTCATATTATAAAAATTGTTAATTATTTTTTTTTGCAGCAAATGTATCATTGGGAAGAAGGTCTAACGAGGTACGTCCGCACATGTTTTGAGAACAAGCTCAAGGAACGTTTCGGTGAGCAAGTGGCACGTTGGAAAGCGAAGTGGCGGGTCCAGAGCGATGCTGCTATGCCTTTGTGGTTTGACCCAGAGGTATGGAAGGGGCTTGTTAGGCTCTGGTTAGATCCAGCCACAGAAGTACGGAGTTGTAATAGTCGAACGGCGCGGTATTCCAATCCTGACGGACATGGACCATCGAAACATCGGTCTGGTCAGACTTCATTCAAAGCCCGTGCGCGGAAGATTGTAAGTTTTTTATAATTATTTTTCTTAATTTTTGAAATTTTATGATATTAATAAATGTTTTTTTAGGCCGAGCGAACCGGGTCTACGGTTCCAGATTTACTTGCAGTTCTGGAGGAGACGAAACGGAACCCTGATGGATCTTTTGTTGATGGCAAATCTCAGCAGCTGTACAATGACGTAACTTCCAAATTTGAGGAGTTATCTCAAGGCGGTAGTGACAATCCCGAGAGCAGAACTGGCTCTGTTGGACTTACCCCCTGGAGAAAAACAAGATATTTTGTGAGGTAAGTTAAATTTTAATTTAGTTTTCTTTTTAAGAGTTTTAAATAATTATATATTAATTTTTGTGATTTTGTTTTTTGTAGCTCGCTCCTCCTAAGAAGGGACGTATTTTTGGTGTTGGTTCTCTCAAGAAGTCTCTAACTTCTGCTCAAACTTCGTCTTCAACTACTTCCGATCCGGATGGCCATTTGAAGACGATTATCGAGGATCAAGCTCGGTTGATCAAGACCCAAAAACGTCAACTCAAGCGCCTCGACAAGTTTGACGCTCTTTTCAGCCTTCTTGCTACAAAGGATTCAGATGTGGCGAATATGCTTAATTCGTCTATGTCCGGAAACAGTTCACAAGATGAAGATTCAAAAGACGAATCTCAAAACATCTAGTTTTCTTTTTGTATTTTATTTTAATTAAAACATAAAGAATTTTGTTTATGTAATAAATTTCGAATTTATTTTATTTTGATATGTTTTTTAATAATTTATTTATATTAGTTATTTTTTAAAATAAATTTAATTAAAAAAAATTAAAAAAATTGTAAAGAATAATATTATAACCCTCGCAATTCCCTAGCAAATTTGCTAGGGATTTGCTAGGGACCTTATCAGGGTTCTCGCAATTCCGTAGCAAATTTGCTATAGCATTGCGGGGATATATTTCCGTAGCAATTTTGCGACCAATTTGCGAAAGCCATATCCGTCGCACTTTTGCGAGGGTGTGTGCCAATTGCAATATTGCTATGGCTTTGCGAGTGTCTATAGGCGTCGCAATTTTGTGGGAGATTTGCGAGGGACAATATTTTCTCGCAATTTTGCGAGAGATTTGCGAGGAAATTTTTTTGCGAGTACTGATTTGCGAGGGATTTTTTCCCCTAGCAAATCGCGTTTTGCGAGAGAATTGCTAGGGATTTGGCCCTCGCAAAACGCATGTTTTCTTGTAGTGTTAGTTCAAAAAAATCTTTGTTTTTGAGAATAATGTGTGTTATTCCAATATCTGGTATACAAATATCTTTGTCATTTATCTTTAATGTTGATCCATTCACAACGTAATCCACCTCTGAAATAAATAAAGAGAATAAATATAATTAAAATAATGTTATTCATAAAAAATTATAAAACATTTACTGATGATTTTCACCACCTTTATTAATTATAAAATTAAAAAATTATAAAACATTATAAAATTATAAAATTATAATCCACCTCTGAAAATTATTTTCACCACCTTTATTGATGATTTTTCACGATATGGATACACATATCCATTTCACGAAAATTCTTAAGTTTGTGGATGTCTTAGAGATATTCATTGATGAGTTAGAAAGGCCGTTAGATAAAAGGGGTTAAAGTAGTGAGTTCTGATAAAGGTAGTAAATTTTACGGAAATTCAATATGTCATGGTCCATTTTCAAATTTATTTGAATGTAGAGGAATTTGTGCACAATACACTATCTTCAGTACTCCTCAACAGAATGGTGTAGCTGAGAGATAAAATCGTACTATAAAAGAGATGGTTAGGAACATGTTAAGTAATTTCTCTTTATCCCCTTTGATATGGCTATATGCGTTAAGAATTGCAACGTATATGCTGAACCGGGTTCCTAGTAAGGTAGTTCCTAAGATCCTTTACAAACTGTGGATGGGAAGAAAACCTAGTTTAAAGCATCTACATGTATGGGGTTAATCAATAGAAATAAGGCTATATAACCCACATGAAAAGAAACTTGATCCTAGGACTGCCGATGGATTTCTTTATCAGCTATCCTAATAGATGAGTATAAATTTTAACCATAGTACGAGAATAGTTGAATCGGGTAATGTGAGGTTCATTAAGAATGGTAAAACTAGTGGGAGTTGTGAACTGTGAAAGGGTTGACACTAATGAAATTCAAGTTGAAGTTCCTTTACCTGAAGTTGCACCTGAGGTAGTTGTTTCTACACAATTTAACAACATGAGGATGCACTAATCCCACTAGCTAAGATATATAGTTGATGAATCTGTCACAATTCAAGTAGAGAATAGTGAGCCACAAGTAACTTTAAAGTGATCTGAACGGAAAAGAAGATATGCCATATCAAATGACTATTTGGTTGTTATTGAAAGTGAATGTGGCTTAAACATTGACGAAGAGCCGATTTCATACAAAAGACCATTGAAAGTGACCATTTTGAAAAAAGTTTGATGCCACAAAAACGAGATAAAATCTATGGGTGATAATGAAGTTTGGTACTTAGTAAAGTTTCCTGGTGATTTCAAAACCATTGGTTCTAAATGGGTCTTTAAGACTAAACATGACTCGGAAGGTAACATTGAAAGATACAAAGCTTGCCTTTTTGCTAAAGATTTTACCAGGAAAGATAGCATTTACTACAAAGGGACCTTCTCTCCAGTTTCAAAGAAGGATTCTCCTAGAATTGTTTTTCACTTTGGTGGCTTATTATGATTTTGAGTTTCACCAGATAAATGTTTAACCGTCTTCCTGGATGAAGAACTTGAGGAGAAGGTATATATGGACCAACACGAAGGTTTCATGGCCACATGAAAAGAAAATATGGTGTGTAAGCTGAGAATGTCAATATAAAAACTAAAACATACTTCTAGGAAATAGTATTTGAAGTTTAATGATACCATCACGTCATATGGTATGATCATTGATCGATATATCTACATTAAGGTCAATGGGAGCAAATTTTGATCTTTGTCTTATATGTTGATGTAATTATGCTTGCTGCAAATGAAATAGGCATGTTACATGATGTAAAATAGTATCTCTAAGACCTTTGAAATGAAAGATATGGGTGATGCATCTTATGTGATCGGAATAGAAATTTTTCGAGATAAATCACAATGTTGTTGAGTTTATCTCAGAAAGGATATATCAGTAAAATCTTAGAGGGATATAAAAAAAATTCTCTGTAGAAATTCTCTAATTCAGAAGGGGGAAGTTTCATAAAATGTAATATCTTAAGAATGAATTGGAGCAAAAAATAAAAAGATTTCCTCAGACATTAGTGGTTGGGAGTTTGAACTATATTGGCATGTATTTAGCTTGATATCAGTTTTGATATTGAAAAGTTAGGCCGATATGAAGTAACCCGGAATGAACCACTGGAACGCTACAAAGAAAGGTCTTCTGATACTTGCAAGACACTAACGAGAACATGCTTACATAAAAGAGATCCATTCAGTTAAAAATCATTGGATATTCAGATTTATATTATGTTGGATGCATTGATGGTAAAATTTCAACGTTTGGCTATTGTTCCTATTAATTGAGGGAAATATATAAAGGAAAGTGGAAAGCAGTCTGTCATTGCTACTTTCACTATTAAGGTTGAATTGTGGCATGATTTGAGGCCACAGTTCATGAATAGTGACTACGAGAATTTATTTCAGGGTTTTGGCTACTGAGAGTTTATGGTGGTACTTTTGCAATTGTCTTCTTTTGAAAGGATCACAAGTATTGAAAGGGTACTAAGAGCATGTTTATTGGTAAGGGACTTAAGTGGTCCCTAAGTGGGCCATAATGTATTTTTAACTATTATAATTAAGCTAAGGGACTTTGTTAAGGGACTTGTAATTGTGGTGGTTTATTGGTAGTCTCTTAATTTAGGTTATTAACAATATAAAAATATATTTTTTTGTAAAGAAAAAAGTTTTAAGAAAATTACATTTAATTATTAAATTAAACAAAATCAAACATAACATTTAAAACATAGATTTTAAATTAAAAACATAAAAACAAATATTACAAAAATAAACGATAATAATTCAACTAAAGCTCAGTTGTTAACTTGATCACGTCCAAATTTATGCCATATATGTTCAACCAAATCACGTTTCAGTTGTTGATGCGCTTGTTTATCACGAATTATTGTTTGAACACCCATCTGATTGGAAATATTCGTAGGGATATCGGTAAAATAGTTTAGATCAACATGTGAACTTCCGCTGCCTTCTCCTGGTTGGAAATCCGAAACATCATATTGAGTGTATTTATCTCGTTCGTCTTCTACTATCATATTATGGAGTATGATACATGCTCTCATAATCTTTCCAATCTTAACTTTATCCCAAAAAAAGTGCTGGATTTTTAACAATGGCAAATCGAGCTTGCAAGACTCCAAAAGCCCATTCAACATCTTTTCCTGCAGCTTATTGATGTTGAGCAAATAAAACTGTTTTCGGCCCTTGTGGAATTGGAATAGACTGGATAAAAGTTGCCCACTTCGGATAAATACCATCGGTGAGATAGTAAGCCAAATCATACTCTTTTCCGTTGACCGAAAAATTAACTTGTGGAGCTTGACCATTTATTATTTCATCAAAAACAGGTGAGCGATCAAGAACATTGATATCATTTAAGGTACCTGGAGGTTCAAAAAACGCATGTCATATTCATAGATCATATGAAGCAACCGCCTCTAAAATGATTGTCGGTTTTCCGAACCACGAGAATATTGCCCTTTCCAAGCGGTGGGACAATTCTTCCACTCTCAATGCATACAATCGATGCTTCCTATCATCCCGGGAAATCCACAAAAGTCTCCAATATGAAGTAGTCGTTGAAGATCAGTCGGTGTTGGTCTTCTTAGGTACTCATCGCCAAACAAATCTATTATTGCTTCCACAAAATTGTCCACACATAACCGAGTAGTGTTTGAACCGAGCCTGAGGTATTCGTCGACCGCATCAAGCGCAGAACCATATGCTAACACATGAATAGATGCTGTACACTTTTGAAGTGTAGAAAGACCAAGCTTTCCGAGACCGTCTTTTTTTGTCGAAAGAATGAAAATTCATTGGAGAGCCGGTCAACAATATGCATGAACAATTGCTTGTTCATTCTAAATCGTCGTCGAAAAAGATTTTGAGGATATGTTGGAGATTCACTGAAATAATCATTCCATAAACGCATATGACCTTCTTCACGATTTCTTTCAATAAAAACTCATTTTTTCCTTGTCCTCCTTTCGGCTTCTTGATCAATGATCAAATTGTCAACAGTTTGATCAAAAAATTGATCAAAAGTTTCATAAAACTAATCTTCAAAATCCTGATGAGAAGAAGATGCCATTCAAAAGAGGTTGTTTATAATGGAAAAGAAGAGTATGAAGAAATGGAGAGACTTGTTTAGAAAGAAAATAAGATTGTTTTAGACAATTTATAAGAGGGAAATATTTTCTTTTAAGGAAAGAATGGAGAGAATGGAGAGAATGGAGAGAATGGAGAGATATGAGACAAATGAAACAATTTATAAGAGGCAATAATATCATTTCACAAAAGGCAATAGAGTACAAAACAAATATTATACAAGACACAATACTCTCGTGCACAAGCAACAAACCACAACAAAACAAGACCATGACCCCACCCCACCCTGTGACAATAAACAAGACTCTCGTGACCAAGCAACACAACAAACCCGTCACTGATACAAGAGGCTGCAAATCAAACTCGTGACAACAAGAAGACCATGACCCCACCCCGTGACAAGAAACAACACTCTCGTGACCAAGCTGTCTGCTTTTTCTCTTGTGATCTTCAGAGTTTCCAGTCAATGACCCTGTCACCTACATTAAGAAGAAGATGAACATTTTAGCATTACATTCTAGAACCAGAACAAATAACGTGATTAATGCTAAAATGAATCTAGAACAAGGACAATAACATGAAACATTTTAGCATTAGAAGAACAAGAACAATAACATGAAACATTTTAGCATTAGAAGAACAAGACCAAAAACCAGTACAAGAACATTACCATAACAATAAGGAACATAAACAGAAGAACATTTTAGACGCCTAGAACTAGAAACATAACTTCAAATACAACAACAAACATAACAATAAAAATAACTTCAAACACAACAACTAACTAGACATCAAGTCCCTGATAAGCTTCTTCTTAAGGGCTTCTTCATACTCAGAAAGAGGCTCCTTTTTGCCAATAAGACTGTCAAGCAGGCTCATTGTAGACAGCCTTTCTTTGATTTCCAAATCTTTCTGTTTGATTGTCCACATACTCTGAAACGCATTCAGAGAATTCTCATCTACCACCTTCTTCTTACCACCAGCCTTTGCGGCCTTAACACCTGGAGGACGCTTGATCTCATTAGCTTCATAGGTCGGTGAATCAGAAGCATCCTCACACTTCCTCTTCTTCGAATTCCCATCATTTTTAGCAGTGGCAAGGTCGCACCACTTCTGGTCGTTGCGCAACTCCTTTCTTGCATGTTCAAGAGTAAATTTATTGTTGTGATTGTTGTAAAAAATTGCTGAGCAAGCTTCAGGACATCGTTCTCATTCGGCTTCATACGATCCACAGAACTTGGACACAAGGTCGTTGATGCGGTGCCGACGCTGCTTGCAGTGCCTTGGAGCTCTCTGTTCGCAGCCACCATCACTGAGACTTGCCTCAAAGTACACGGCAATTCTAGACCAAAAAGCTCCTGATCTTTGCTCATTACCCACCACCGGGTCTTTGCTCGTTTTTAACCATGAGCTAATGAGCAAAATATCATCCTTTGGTGGCCATTTCCGTCGCGAGCTTGGCTTTGAGGCAGTTTCTTCAACAAAGTTTGAGTCTTCGGTTCCTTGACTGCCTAAAAGGGAAGTTGGGATGAAGATAGTTCCACACTATCTTCACAGTTACCAAATGAAAAATTTTGTTGACAATTGAGAAGGTCAACAAACCGAGAGGTTCCAGTTGATGGATAGGAATCCATATCAAGGAAAAGAGAAAAAAACAAGCAACGAGAATACACGGGTTGCAATGAATTCATGGAAGAGGAGATGAAAGTTATTTATAGATTGAAGACAATGAAAACCACATTGATCACAAGTTCACAACCAACCATAATCGACATGACATTTATCTAACACCATTCATTTCTATGTACCCTTAATCTATTTAAGACAGTGTATTAACTTACAATTTATGCCTGCCTAACCACTTTTACAGCTATTTATTACCTAACCTAACCACAAACAAAGCCTCATTGAACCAACATTGATAGAGAACTTACTTGTTTTTACTGGTGCCTTTAAAGCGTGAGAAGACAGTTGCCTCAGCATCAAGCCTCATTGAATCAATTCCCATCTTACTTGTTTCCATTGGTTCCTCGACAGAGAAAAAAGAGGAACACTAGTTAGAAAAAATGATAAACACACTCTAGTTTGTTCAAGAGTAAAAATCAACAATAATACAAATTCAACAGAGTAAAGACAATGCTTTTATCCAATTCAAAATTCAGTTCAAGCAAGACAAACATTTCCAACATAACTCATAAGACACAAACTAATATATACAATGATTTAACCAATTCAACAGCACAAACGAATATATCCAATTGAAAAGTTCAGTGTCACTGGTTTTACCTTCATGAAGAAGCGTGGGAGGGGGGGGGTTGTCTGGATCTTTCTCCTCACCATCAAACCGTCTCAAGACACCATCACTGCTACAAAATAAAACAATTCAGACTTTCGAACTTCTCTACATTCACGAATACATAGCACAATCTATAATGGAAATTTTCAAAAAATTATACATACACAACCGTGCTTACCTTTCGATTCACCGACAGTCACCGTTTCCTTCATCTCCGACACCGACCACGAGATATCTTGCCGTTCTACTTGCTCGATGATAGCAACCATCGGAGGAGACGCCGTTATTCGTCGACGACATGCAGCCCCCGAGTCACACGCCGTTCGTTGTGGAGAGCCACCGACGAGAACTTGGACACGCCATTTTGTCGCTGCGAGAGAGGAGAGATCAAGCCGTTCTCCTTTCTCGATGATAGGAACCGTCGGAGTAGAAGCTGTTACTCGTCGCCGACATACAGCCACCGAGTCACACGCCATTGGTTGAGGAGAGGCACCGACGGGGACAAAAATCGTCCTTTCGTCACCGCGAGAGAGGGGCGAAAGAAGAGAGAATAGAAGAAAAGAGGAAATGAAGAATGAGATGAAACCGGGAGAAGCCACCTCCCCTTCGCTCCAATGATACTACGCCACGTGGCCAGTAAGAGACGCACCTTGCTTCCCTTAAATAAGGGACGCCTCTTCCCTTTAATTGCCTTTTTTTAATTCAAATTATCCCTAAGTACCCTTGTTAAGGGATTGCAATAAACCTGCTCGAAGCACATTAAGTTAGAGTAGTTGTCTATTAAAGAATAAGTTCAGAAACATAGAGTATCATTTGAGCACATAAGAAAGGATATAATGATAACGGATCCTCAAACTAAAGGCTTACCACCCAAGGCGTTCAATGGCCATTTAAGAGTGTATGTGTATTATAAATAAAGCATTGCTATTATAGTTATGGAATGTTCATTAAGTATTTGACATCTAGGAATTCACTTAAAGTTAAGTTTCTAATTTAGTAAATATTATCATTAAAGTATGTGTATACACTTAAGGTTTATAGATAACATATGGTAAAGTTTTGAGAATAAAGGTTTTCTCGTATAGGATAATATAAACTTAGGATTGGTTTGTGATACATTGAAGGGACTATGCCGGTTAAATGACATAGAACCGCAATGATTCACTCAGTTTTAATTTTAATAAAGTTCAAGTGAACTTGATGGAAAGTGCACATTAAAGTTATTGAATCCTTAAGTCGACACAAAGGACAAGTGAAAGAATGTAAGAATATTTTATATTCTTATATTACATATATGTCGACTGTTTCAATATAAAGATAAAATTCATATTAATGTTATATAGATTCTAATATAAAAGACAATATTGTGATGGATTTGTTCGTGTAATGAATTAGAATATTAGTGCATTGGTAACCCTCCTACTTTACCTTGATATATAAATGTCCTTACTTATATGATTAATGTATATATATATATGTGTGTGTGTGGTGATGGTTAGAAGAGAAAGATGTGAGTGTGATGTCTATTCATTGAAGAGTTGCTATAATAATTAATAAATATGGTCATAGCTTTCTTTTGATAGAAGGTAAGAGAATGAGATTCTCTCACTAAGACATTTTATCATTCAAAAGAGATTGAGAAAAAAGATTAGGATTTCTTGTTAGTCAAAGAAATCACTAAAAAGAAGGTTAAAGAGAAAATATGTGGAATTGCATCAAAGCTTAAGCAAACATGGATCAGGATTAGTCTTTCTTCTTCTCTAAGAAAGCATACTAGGTTGAATTAAACTAAATCTAGATTATAAACTTGGGATAGATTTCATAATAGAAATCATAAAAATTAATCTTACAATATATAGTCGGATAAACGAAAGTAGAATCAGATCATAGCCAGATCTAACAATCTGATTGATATCGGGAATAAACAAAAACCAAAAAGTGAATTACCAATCTCTTTTCTCTAAAAGATGTTGAGAGAGAGAGAGAGAGAGAGAAATACATTTTTGTTATAAATAGTGATTAGTCATCAAAAAGACATTTGTCTTGGTCTTACTACTTATATTGTTATTGTCACAATAACACTTGTCTCTTATATGGGTGTCATAGGTTTTGTCTTTTTGTTAAGAGTTGGTTTGACTATTCCAATATAAAATCTTTGTTGTAAAAAGAGAAAAGACATAAGAAAATAACAAGATCAATCTCTCTCTCTCTCTCTCTCTCTCTCTCTCTCTCTCTCTCTCTCTCTCTCTCTCTCTCTCTCTCTCTCTCTCTCTCTCTCTCTCTCTCTCTCTCTCTCTCTCTCTCTCTCTCTCTCTCTCTCTCTCTCTCTGCTAATGACCCCACAAGATAATATATTTATATAATACACTATTTATATATTACTTATTTTCCATAAAATTCACATTACATTATTAGCACGAGACTCTTATACCAAGTGAGGTTATACCAATGCGGTGAGATTTAATTATTGTTTTCAATAAATTTAGTTATTTCAGTTTTATTATTGTTCTGGAGTGATAGGCTAGGTCTTCTTCGTTTATTTTTCAGGATGATATGTGTTATTTTTCCTGACTAATCGTTATGGTAGCCTATGTTTTCACGATCAGAGAAACACATGGTAGGCTTTGCCTCCATAATAAGAAAATGTCAAAATGGAATATTGTGTCTCCTCGGACCTTGAATAAAAAAATGGTCATAATGGTAGATTTTGTCTACTTGGACCATATGAAAGGTTTTGTCTCCTTAATAAAAATGACCAATATAGAAAACTATGGCTTCTTGGATCATGTGGTAGGCTAAGCCTCCGATTTTATTTATGCTTTTTAAATTTTTGCATTTAAGTTTATGCTTTAATTTTTGCCTTTACTTTCTGCATTTAAATTCCTATCTTTATTATATTTTTATATGTCTTATTCTATGAATACAACTATTATGTCAAATTTTAAAAATATCTAAATAAATGACCTTGATATTACGGGAAATAATATATGACTTGGATAGTGGGTGCACAGTTGCACCTCAGAGGAAACAAGCTTTTGGAAAACCATTAATAATTTGAAAATAGTGTCGGATGAGAAAAAGACAAAATCCATAATATTATTACGAAACCACATACAAGATGGTTTAAGAGATGTAAATTATAAAAGAAGATCTTGTGGATTTTTGGCAATCATTTAAAGAGAAGTTCAATCACCAGAAATATGTGATCTTACCGAAAGTCAAACATCAGTGGATCCGTCTCTGGTTCCAGGATTACAAAAGTGTTAGTGAATATAATTTTGTGATGTTCGAATTACATCTAGGATGATGTTATGTAGAGAGAAAATAAGTAATTAAGATATGGCTGAGAAAATTCTCTCCACCTTCCATCCCGGAAACGTAGTCCTGCAACAACAATACCATACAAAAGGATATACTCATTAGTACAAGTTGATGCAAGTACTCTTTGTAGCGGAGCAAAATAATCAACTCATGACGTTAAACCATCATGCTCGTCCAACTGGATCTGCTCCATTCCCCCAAGTGAATGTTTCATCATCTAGTTATGATAATTAAAGAGGACGAGGACGTGGTAGTCGAAACCGTTATCATGGTCGTGGAAGAGGACGAGAAAAAAGATTATGTCTCTATGATGAAAGATATAAAAAAGACTTCCATGAAAATGAAAGGAGCTGGGATGATAAAAAGCACACAGATAAAGGTTTGCTACATATGCAGCATGAAAGGACATTGGGTACGTGGTTGTTGTACGCCAAAACATTTAGCCGATTTGTATAAAAAATCGCAGAAAGCGAAAGTAAATGAAACAAACCTCATCTCTGATGAACCCGAGCCATCCTTTCATGGGTTAAATCTTGACGTGTCAGATTTTTGTTGGTCCAGAAAATATCGATGAGTATAAAATCGATGTGATATAATATTTAATGTATTATATTATCTTTATCTTTCATAAATGTTATTTTTCATGTTATTGAAACACTTTTATTAAAACGCTTTTATATGAACAAAGCGACTCTTTTGAGTACTCCAATGGTAAACACATCTCTCGATGTTGAAAGAGATCCTTTTAGATCTTGTGAAGATAGCGAGGAAATATTAGGTCCTGAAGTACATTATATGAGTGTTATCGGTGGGCTTTTATATCTTGCAAATTTTACTAGATCTGATATTGCTTTTTCTACTAACTTACTTGCAAGATATAGTTATGCTCCTACTCGCAGGCATTGGATTCGAATAAAGCACATATTCCGTTACCTATAAGCTACATGTGACTTATGGTTAATTTATTTTAGAAAACCCGAGTTTGGTATGCTTGGTTTTGCAGATTCAAGATCCTTATCAGATCCTCATAAGGTTCGATCGCAAACCGGCTATGTTTTAAAATTAATGGAACCGCGATCTCTTGGCATTCCCATAAACAAACTTTGGTTGCAATTTCTTCAAACCATACAGAAACTATTGCGCTTCACGAAGCATGTCGAAAATATTTGTAGCTTAGGTTAATGAGTCACCACATACAGGAATCAAGTGGAATAACTGACAAGAAAGATCCGACGAAATATTCGAAAACAATTCGGCATGTGTCGCTTAACTCAAAGAAGGTTATAATAAGAGCGACGTGACAAAACATATCCCTCCAAGATGTTTTTCGTATATACGAGAACTCGAGAAAAATCAAGAAATAGATATTGAGTATGTATTGTCATGCGACAATCTAGCTGACTTGTTCATAAAGGTCCCACTATAACATTCAGAAAACACGTCTATGATATCGGAATGCAGCATTTGCATAACTTATGAGAAAAATCTATATCCATTATTCTCAAGAGAAAATTATATTACTATACTTTTTTTCCTTTTATGGTTTTTATCTCATCAATTTTTTCTTGATAAAGTTTTTAACGAATAGTACATAATACAAGATAATTAATCAAGATGGAATATTATAAATAGTGATGAGTAATCAAAAAGACACTTGTCTTAATCTTATTAATTATATTGTCTATGTCACCACAACATTTGTCTCTTATATATATGACATAAATTTTATCTTTTTGTTAAGAGTTAGTTTGACTACTCCTATATAAAGCCTTTGTTGTAACAAGAGAAAGGACATGAAAATAACAAGATCAATCTCTTTCACTCACAAACAAGAGTGTTTTACACCATATGACACTTTATGACTTTAATTACAACATAAGACACTTTCTACTATCAAGGTAGTTTCTTTGTGGTGAAAGACACAACTACCCTCCACCAAAATCATCTTTTTGTTACTCTTTTTCTTTCTCTCACGTGTGTTTAAGATATTAAATTTCCAAAATACCTTTTTAGTTTTATTGTATTAATCTAAAACCACACAAGAAAATCAAATGACTATAAATATATATTTTTAATCAAAATAACCTACAAAAAAAAGAAAATGCCCCAAAAAATTTCACAAAAAGGTAAAAATTATTCTAACCTTACTTTATAAATATTTAAATATACATAACTATTTAAATAAAAATAAATAATAAAAAGGAAAAAAGAAGAAAATTTTGTTTTTAATATTTTCAAATAATATTTTTTTGAATGGGCGATTCTCTCAAATAGCTGTTAAATTTTGTTTTATCAAAATAGCTATCAAGAAAAAAAATGATCGAAATAGCCATTTTTATTTTTAAATTTTTAATATTTATTTTTATTTTGTAAAATTTTAAACACACCCCAGAACCCCACCCCATAACTCTAAACCCTAAATCCAGATTAGTTAACCCTAGAAATATAAATGTATATTTATACCCTTTAATAAAATTTATTTTGATCATTTTTTCTTAGGAGGCTATGTTGATGACAAAAATCTTTTTAAGCTATCCAAGGATATTTCTCTTTTTAAATTCAAATTTATTTTCTTTTTGATATTATTTTTCAATTTTCCAATATTTTTCAAAATTCTTTTCAAAAGTATTTTAAAGTTTTTGTATTTTTATTTTTAGTATTTTATTTTTAAAAGAAAATCCTAATCCCCCCTCCCCCTGCAAAAAAATAACTCCATAATCTAAAGTAAACAAATTGTGAGAAATTGTACGTTAAGTAAACAAATTTTTTATTTAATTTGCGTTTTCTATGTACATCATATTTGTATATACATGTATATTGGGTAACATGTGGATGTGTACATAATGTCAGTGTACATGTGTACAAGACATGAGGAAAAAATGTCTTTGTATGGATTAGAACGACGATGCATAGATTACGTGACTGAACGGGGTTCTTGTGTTTGTGAATGGGGCTTTGTTTAGATCTTGATATCATGTGTTGTTTACTTTATCTTTATAAGGTTATTGTGAAGTTTTATTGAGTTGTTTAGATCTTGATATCATATGTGCTGTTTACTTTAACATGTGGATTTGTACATAATGTCAGTGTACACGTGTACAAGACATGAGGGAAAACTGTCTTTGTATGGATTAGAACAACGATGCATAGATTACGTGACTGAAAGGGGTTTTTGTGTTTTTGAATGGGGCTTTGTTTAGATCTTGATATCATATGTGTTGTTTATTTTATCTTTATAAGGCTGTTGTGAAGTTTTATTGGGTTGTTCATTATCCAAATTCTTTCATTGCTTGACATGTAAGTTTAGTATTCAGTAGTGTTTTGTTAGTAAAAACTTTATTATTTTTAAGGAAAGAAACTTAGTTGTGAATGGTTATACAAATGTACATCATATAAGTAGGTGTAAACATGTACTTGTGAAAGTCATGTACACATGTAGATGTGAAAGTAGTCACATGTACAGTGAAAACAGTGTACACATGTACATAATATAAAGTGGACATTTTTAAAATTTTATAAAGATGGCAATGAAGTGTAGAAACATTATGAAATCCAATACATTTCAATGTAAGAAAAAGAAGTCGTAGAACACATAATAGATGAGTTACCTAGAAAGCATTACAACAAACCATTCACAACAAAGTTTATTTTTAACATTGATTGACATATATCTGTATAGACAAAGGAAATCACAAGATATAAAAAAAAAGAAAATCTAGGAAAAGGAAAAAGAAAAATTAAGCGAAAGGAAATCATTTGTGTTTTCCCAAGCTTTTGTAGTTAACGAAAGAGGTTATGTCTTGGTCTGAATGCGACAAGACTATTTTCTCTAGCTTTATGCGTCGTGTGATGATTGAAAGAATTTGGATACTCAAGCACAACAAAGTTCATCGAAGTTACCCATCACCGAAACAACAGTTAAATTCATGGTGGCAAACGATTTAAGGATTGCAAATGTTAAAACCGATGATTCCAAATAAACTGATTATCTCAGAATCATACCTCATCTTCCCCATCTTCATCCTCGTTAGTATCGTCTATGTATATCTCACTATTATCGTCTTCCCCATTACCATTATCGTTGTCTCCGTCCTCATATCCTTCTTCATTTGCATTTTCTACCAGTTATACTGGAGCCCGACTAAGAACCACAAAACCTTAATTTTGTTGTTATCACTTTTTTAATTATCATTTGTTCTCTACTGAATTTGTTTTACATGAAAAATAATTATTAGGAGAAAAAATAAAAAAATAAAGCAGTGATTGTATTTTAAAAGATAAAGAAAGAGAAAAATAAAATGATTTGTGGTCACATAGTTTATATCTTGTACTTTATTTAATTATTAATTATGTTTTAATTAAAATAATAGAAGAGGATAGTAAAGGTTTTTTGTACGTTGGGGAAGAGAGAATAAAGTATTTAGAAAAAAAAGAAAAAGAGAGAAAAATGTCTTGGTAGTAAAAAATGTCTTAGAATGTAATTTTAACTTATAATGTGACTCTAGATGCAAATGTCTCCACAAACAATCATCTCATCATTTCATGTACTTTCTCTCTTTTCTAGTGACCCCCCGCAGAGAAAATATATTTATATAATACATAATCTATAATTACTTATTTTCATAAAATTCACAACAATTTTTTTTGTTCAAAAATAAATACATTTCAAATCTGCTTTGAACTTTATTTAGTCGTACATACATTCAAAGCCTTATTAGTCTTTTCTCCATAATGCAAATATTATTACAGTAACAAACATTTTAAACGAAACTCTATGGGCTTATTGTTTTTTGGTCAAACACTTTATGGGCTTGTTAAAGACGAGAAATAGAAGATCCAGTGACAGAGAAACAATAACTAAAGGATTCGTCTCTCTAAAGCTACCAAAAGGATACAAAACTCTATCTCTCTATCCTTCTCCAATTGACTATTCTTTTTATGTGCCGTAAAAAAAGTCCTTTGAAAAGGACTTTTTTAGGACATGGAACCTTTGCGGTTCATCAGGTCATGGTAATAAAGAAGAACACACATGGGTTGTCCGAAAATGCAGAAGCTGAACCAGAAGATCATGTTCCCCACCTAATCATCACATTCCAAAAACAGAGTATATCTTTAAGTTTCAACAACAAATTAAACATGTAAGTGGCTGTGATCAGAAAAAAAGAGTTTATCTTTTGGTTTTAGAGAGCATACCATGGAACCAAACCTTTCTTGTAGATAGTTTGTGATAAAGACCAAAGGCACCTGACGTAAACAATTTGAGTGATCAGAAAATAAAAAGACAAAACTAACAGAAACTTCTAGATTGTTTGTGACACTCGACTATGAAAGTTTTGTCAATTTTTTTTTACCTGAAACATAATCCCAATGAAAGCCCATAGATTAAAGAGACGGCAAGGAACTGCGATGCATAACTGCAAAGATATTCGTAAACAAGAGAATGTAAGTAAGAACAATTGCTTTGGATATCGCGTGCTCTTGTCTAGAGACAGAGCAATGTAGAAGCTATATTTACCTCATGAAAGACTGCAGAGACTAAGAAAGCAATGATGATGGCGGGTACCTGGAACCAAAGTGAGTGGAGGGTTAAAGCTTTGAAATACAGAAAACAATTTCGATCATCTCAATCACTAATATATATATACACTCACTTTCGGTATCTTGATTCGCAGGCACGGAAAGTATACATGTCGAACCATCCATTTATGAACAGGCTATTAAAACAAAACAAAAAAGGCACTCTATTAGCTATCTTCTTCTGCTTCGCATAAAAAGAAGGCAATGTTTTAGGAAGAGTACCATACCATATTCCACATTCTCCAATACTGACAAAGGAAGACAGTGAATACATGAAGTCTGGTTAGTCATGGTGACCTCGAGAACATAAAAAGCATTATGTTTGTTTTTGAGTAAGACAAGATAAATAATAACTCACATCTCCTACGCTTTTTGCATTCCACCAATCTTTGTAGAACTCACGATCCCCGAAACAGAGTAGCTCTGCCAATATGTTTAACCTGTGGACCAGAACATGCAAAGAGATTCGTAATCAAAAACTGAAATTACATCTCAGACTGTGAGTTCAATATCTTGATAATCTAGCCTTCTTTCTACTGGAAAACATATGTTAAAGAGAAGGGATCGTGGCATACCAAAGGTGGAAGAAGCAGTAGAACATGCAGAGCCACACGTATAGATTTGGAACTGAAAGTTTCAACACTCTTTCAATAGCGTATAGAAGATCCCCTTTCAACGGATGCTTTGAGTTCCTAACAATAGGATTTATATACTGCCAAAGAAGTAACAAAAGAAGATGAAGTCAAGCAGTTGGCAATGCAGAGATGCTGATTTTCCCAAGGAAAAATAAAAAAAAAGAAAGAAAGATGCTGAAAAACGCACTTGCTCTATTATAAATCCCATGAGTCCAGTGAATATGACCAGTTTTGCAAATTGACGAGCCACCCAACCCTTCCGGATACATGGAGAACGTGGATAGCTTGGCTGGGAAAAGCAAAAAAAAACGTGAGGCTTAGACAAGAAATATTTGTAAGTGTATTCGCAGAAGGCGTATCTCATTACCTGATAACACAATGTAGGAGCAACCATGAAATATGCCAAGCTCTTCAAGCTAACATAGTAGGAGACTTCAGGATCGACCTAAAGTTTATAACAGTGCTGGTCAAAATAGTAAAACAAAAATACAAGTGACTAAATATATACTCGTATTTACTTCTTTTACCTTATCAGCTGAACTGGTCAGGGTTCTTATATCGTAGCTAGTATGGGCGTAAGAAACCAACTTTAGCCAAACAATGCAAGTGAGGAGCATCAATGTCACACCTGACAAGAAGGCAGAATCACACCTGTCCATTTTCACGATAATCAAGTTAGACCATCTCCAACCCACGTCTATTTTCATATCCATATTTTTATGCTTCAATGTATGCTTCTATAATATAGTTTCTGTACTGTTAGGGGAAAATATAGAGGAATGGTATTTTCATCCATAAATATAGAGACAAAAAGCAACATTCCTGAGTTTCTCATTGGAGTAAAACCACCTTTATAATATACATTGGTGATGCTCTTACCCAACTAAACTTAAAACACCAGTAACAGCGTATAGCTTAATTCTCACCTTAGGGTGACGTAGACTGGATACAAGACCTCTGTCATGGTGATAATAACATGAAGAACGATGGCAACCTTGAGAAAGAAACTTATAAGTCCTCCTCCTCTAACAAATAAGCAATCCAGTAAACGGATAGTGAAAGTAGTTGTGTATACTCACAGGTTCAGATATGAATTTCTGAAGCACCATTTTCTCGACAGTAAAGGCAGCCAAAGGAAAGATTGAAAGTGAAAGACTGCCATCCACATTAAAAAACTTTATAAGAATCTGAAAAGCTAAAATTCATCATCATTATGTATATATAGAAATAAAGAAAGTAAGATTGCATATGTACCAACACATGAAAAGCGGCCAATCTCGGAGGGATGTAGAACTAAACCAGAAATCAGTTCTGATCAACCAACCGTACTACATGAATCAAAGCAAAGGAAGTTCTCAGCTCCGGTAAAAAAGTATTACAAAAAGTGAGGAGAAAGAAAGAGAGTAACCTTCATAAGATTTTCGATGATGAGTCTACTGTTAACAGCAACAAGAACTACTACACAGAGGTTGAACAATCCTGCATGGCTCTGCCATATGCAAAAACTCAAAAGCTTTAGATGCATATCAAATAGAATTCTATGTGAGAGATGATTAATTACCTGTTTGAAGATTGCGTCGGAGCTGAGTGGACTCTCCCTCGTCCTCCGATGAGCTGGAACCGACGGACGATACGTGAACCTTACATCACTTCCTCCTCCTCCTCCTTCTCCTCCACCGGATTCCCTAGTCTCGGTATCTCCCCCGGCCAAATTCGCATCGCCAACAGGTGGAGCAACCCGATTCCTCACGTCGGCGGGAGGTCCAACATCATCTGACGGGGAAGAATTATCGGAGACGGTTACGGAATCAGAAAGGAGACCGTTCGATTTACGTCGATGAAGCATATCGAGATCCGCCGGCATAGTGACGCCTCCAGAATCCAAAATCGCCATTTTTAACAAAGGCGGTTAGGTTCTAGGAAGGAGGAGAAGCATGCAGAGGAAAACGGTAAAAAAATGATTGCAGAAGAGAATCAGAATCTAATAGAAAGACAAAAAAAAAAAAGGTGAATTTCTTTTGAAAAGATAAATAGAAAATTGCAGATAAATCGGTTTATCGTGTCTCTTTCTCTTTCCTGGAAAGAGAATCAAAGTTTTATTTTGGAAGGGGAAAACAAAAAGATTCACGAGAGAGAGAAGAAGATGACAACAACAATGGTGACACGCATTGCGGTGGGATATTTCTATTATTTATAGGATTTTCCCCTTCTTTTTTTAAGAAAAAAAACTACCTCTAAAACCAGAAAGAGTAGAATTCATTCTAGAGAGCTTGGTGGTCTAAACATAATTTATCTTAGAGAAATAGCCTAAGATAACCCTCAAAAAGTATTTATCACAAATATAATTTTCAAGAACAAAAATGACAAATCTAACCTTTTTTATTTTCAAAAAATTAATTTTTATTTTATTTTTTTTCAATTTTAAACCTTACTCCCAAAATCCCATCCCATAACTCTAAACTCTAAGTCTAGATTAGTTAACCAAAGAGTTAACAAAATGACTAATATACATTTATACCCCTTGGGTTAACTAATCTAGACTTAGAGTTTAGAGTTATGGGGTGGGGTTTTGGGGGGTGAGGTTTAAAATTGAAAAAAATAAATAAAAATTAATTTTTTGAAAATAAAAAAAACTAGATTTGTCATTTTTGTTCTTGAGAATTATTTTTATGACAAAAACTTCAAATAAAGTTATTTAGGAGATTTGCCCTTTATCTTATCGATTTTATCTTTTCTTCTAGTTTTTGCTTAACCCTCTAGTGACATTGCCACGAAATTTCCCAAATTTTAAAATAGCACATTTTGCCAATTCCATTTATTTTCTTTTCAAAGTTCAATACTTTTTCTCAAAGTTGAAAGCAGTAGTTTATCATAAATAAATTTAAAGTATATCCTATTTTCTAAATTTAAAGTATATCCTATTTTCTAAATTTAAAGTATATCTTATTTTCTAAATTTAAAGTATATTCTATTTTCTTCGTCTAAAGTTCATTTTATTGATTGAAAAAAATTTACATAATCAATATACAATAAATTATAGAAATTTTTCCTAAAATAACACTAAAAATACTTATTATAGATACAGTATACAAAGATTAAAATGACTAAAATATTTTCTTAAGAGACAAAATATTTATATAAAATTAAGATTAACTAATCTAAACTTAAGTTTAGATTTAAAAGCGTAAGATTTTGGGGTATGGCTTCGGATTTTTAAAATATTTAAAATTGATACTTTTAAAAATAATTTAGAAGAGAATATCAAAATTTGAAAAAAGATCATAAAAAAGTTATAACAGATTTTTGTAAAAAAGAAATAAAAAGGAATTTTAATTTATTATTCTTTATTTAAATATTTATGTATATTTATATACCTGTAAAATAAGAGTAAAAATATATTTTACCTTTTAAATAAAATATATTTGGTCATTTTTTATTTATATGCTCTCTTAATAAAAAAATCATTTTAAAATCTTTTAACAAATTTACCTTGTAATGAGAAATTGCTTCAAATGACCCTAAACTAAGTTTTCTTCCTACTATAGTAGTTAAAATCCAAAATAACTCAGCTAGATTTCATTAAATAGAGCAAATTATCATGATATCTATTTCACAAAGCCCTAATTACAATATTTAAAAAGAACTATTAAATTGAATTTTGAATAAAGCATCATCATCTCTCGTCATCATTAAGGTGGTTTCTCGTCAACACCAGCCATCCCTTTCATTTCCACCGTTATGAGTCCCGCGATCCCTTAGTTATGGCGGACTTCCTCAATTTGCCGTTATCAGTTACACCGTTTTCAGCTTTGTTGTATCACCTTTGTCGTCTCCTTCGGTTTCGTCATAGCTTATAAAAGTCTATACAAAAATCTCAAGTTTTATATACATGATAAAATCGCGATACTACCAAAGCGTTAGAGCATCTTTAACCCAAGCAACCCATTTGGGTTGCTTATTTTTTTTTTTATGATTTTGTTTAAGAAAAATAAATTAAAACGAACCATTCACGAGCCGCTACGTATCAGTGGAGTCCGTGAACAGTACAAGAACCATTGCTTATTTAGAAACAATAAGAGCAGGTTTATTGGGGTCTCTTAGCAGAGGTTCTTAACTTTTCTAAAATACGTTTCTTAACTTTTAACTAAGAAAACTTAAGAAACATCTCTTAAATAAGAGTCTTAAGAGCCGTCTCTTAACAAAAAAAAATTTAAAAAAAAAAAAAAATCAAATTATGTTAAGAATCCCATTCTAAAAGACGCTGGTAAACATGGTCTAAGCAATGTTGATTGTATTAGGGTTAGTGTTTTTGTGGGAACCTAAGTAAGCACCTTTAATTAAAGATGTTCTTAGGAGTGCTAACACCAGAAAACTATACAATTTCAACCAAAGTTATAAGTTTTTAATGCAATTTTGCTAGACTACTTCATTCAACAAAAATTACCCACAAAAATAACAAATCACAATTTTAGAATCTAGCTTGTCAACATTACACATCACTCAATGGACATGAATAAAGATGATAACTTTAGTTGATTAGAGCTAGCTAAAGTTTTCTAAGGCGGTTGATCTAAGCACATGATCTATCGATCCATAAATAAATTCGATAAATAGAAGACACAAAACAAATATAATAACACCAGATCGACAATCAAACATATCTAATCAATGCCATCACTAAATTTGTATCCTGAAAAAAAAATGTTCAAAAATAATATTTAAAAAATAATTGAAAAATAGTTTTAGATTTTTTGTAAAAAGTTATATTTAAAATAATAGTTTTGGAAATAATTTCAAAAATAAATTTTGGTTTTTAAAATAAATTTGTGAAGAAAATTTGAAAAAAAAAATTACAGATTCTTTTTTTCAAAAAAATTGAATTGAAAAATGATTTTTTGAATATAATAATAATTTAGTTTAAAGTTTATTTAAATATTTAGTTATGTTTATATATCTATAAAGTAAAAGTATAATAGTACTTAACTTTTTAAATAAAATTTATTTTGGTTCTTTTTAGTAGAAAAAACTATTTAAAGATTTTTTGGAAAATTTACTGAATATGATTATATTGTTGCAATTTCTCGCCGATTTAAGATAATTTGGCAATATTGTTTCCCAAATGGAAGCTCAATGTTCGACATTTTCACCGGGTTTTTTAAAATCTTAAGTATAATCAATAATAAATATTTACACATGAATACATATGCAAATATCTTCCATATCTACCTATGTACACGATAATTAAGTGGTAAATTCAATATTTCCTATTAATAAAATCAATATTTTCTATTAATAAAAACGTCTGGATTTCACAGAATCACGTGAAAGTTTACTGTTATGCAGAAGGAATATATAAACAAACTGCAATTAAATACTAATACCAATGGAACAGCCGAACAGTTAATAAGCTTTGGATCGAGAGACTGTTACTGTCAGTAAAAACAATGACATGCATTGGTGGTGTGTTCAAATCTCTACCTTTCACACCCTTCCACTTTTACATATCTTTACGCATAGACTTGCAAAAGCATCATTATTGACTTATTTTTATAATTTTAATCTAATTTTCGTGATGCTGATAATATAGACAAATCTCAATTGCTTAACGAAATTATTCTGGAGAAGATAAGACTAATTATTAAATTTCGTGATGCTGATAATATAGACAAATCTCAATTGCTTAACGAAATTATTCTGGAGAAGATAAGACTAATTATTAAATTTCTTGGATGCTGATGTGTTCTTCTATTTTTAAAAGCATAGTATCAACAGAAAAAGTCATATAGTCATATAATAAAATGTAAATAATAATTTATTATAACAATAAAAAAGTTAATTTATCTCTGACATGCTTTCCAATGTAGAGTTGTTGGTCTATTTCGGTTGTGCTTTCGATCTGAGACCTTCATCATCATCCTCCGGTGATGTTCACCTTCTCTTCCGGACACTTTTGACCCCAATTCACCTTTGTCCATTAACCAATTATTTCACTCCTCAAAAACTTCCTGGTTCATCTAACCACAAATATATTCCTTCCATCTCGACAACTAATTTCCTATGACTCAGACCTTTAAACTAAATCCACTTTTTGTTACTCATGAGGTTTTCATATAGGAAACAAACTTTGCTGAGAATGTATTTCAAACAATTGTTCCTGTTTCAAAAAGTTAACTCAATTTTCATTAAAAAAACTATTCTCATTGCTCTCTAACCTAATACCAGTAATCGCATGGTTTCTTTTGAGAATGCTTTTCCCCTACAACTTCACAAATACTATGATCTCCTAACTTATTTTTGCCACAAACCTCCTCTTCCGACTCGAAGGGTCCCGTTCTTACTTGAAAAGTATTTTTGGTCTTCTTGCAAATCTTTGTCATAACGCTATGATAACAATTGTTGGGATTGTGAAGACCCATGTCTCACTCTTTATTGTTCGATTAGTACGATATTATCCACTTTTGGCCTCAGAGGCAAATCCACATAGATTTACTTTTGGATTCATTCCAAAAGACATTGTACTAATTAGAGTTGGACTTCCCTTTATATATTCGACACTCCTTGTCTAAACTTCCAATGTGGGATTTTGTTTGATATCTCACATT
Source organism: Moricandia arvensis (assembly GCA_905132765.1). Classification (NCBI taxonomy): domain Eukaryota; kingdom Viridiplantae; phylum Streptophyta; class Magnoliopsida; order Brassicales; family Brassicaceae; genus Moricandia; species Moricandia arvensis. The sequence goes on along the minus strand of CAJHQP010005685.1, from coordinate 4,124 downwards.
CTCCCCCTCAAACTAAGGACCACATTTATCTCGTGTGTTTTTCCTTTGGCGAATCATCTTGACACCATCTTGGAACTATTGATATCTCACACTAAGAGTACCACCGCCTTTCATAACTTCATTGTCATCCCTCCCAAAAGTAATCCGCCCCTCCATACCAATAAAGCTTCTAATATCAAACTTATGTTATCCAACATAATAAGGAAACAACTCACTCTTCTAGCTGCGCATGCAACCATCTATTGACTCTGGAATAAACGAAATGAAAAACTACATCGACAAACTTTCAAAAATTACATCTCTGTAATTCACAAACATATCCAAAACCGTCTTCAGAGCTCCCGCCACACGAACCCCTGCACATCCTCGATGATGATGCAACTTTGCTTCTGAAATCATAGATCAAACTGGAAATGGTCATCATCACAAAACTTTCTTCCAAGTATGAGAGAACCGACAAATGAGTCGACCTTCACTCCTCTTCTGGCTTTCAACCATTGTTGGATTTTCCCAATTTGGATGCTAACTGGTATACAAAGTTCATGTGACATGTATTCCTAACTAAAATACACTGGGTATAACCCACAAATAATATAACCTTTCAAGTCTTGTAATATTTTACATTTTTTTTTTGCTTTTTAAATATGAATGCCAGCTTACAAAAAATAATTATTTGTTGTTTAAGATATTTAGTTTGATGGTCAACTTTTATATTTTAAAAGGTAAACATTTTATGAATGGTTCATATAATATTGATCTAGTACTTTGTCACAGTTATCTAAGAAAATAGAATTCCTCAATATTTAAAAGTTAAAAAGAAGTTTGTTACCGATATACGAGATCAGATTAAAGCGGCCCAATGACCTTGAAATCGAGAGAGTTCAAATTCGATTACAACTACTGAACCACCAATCGGTTTAAACCGAACCGAATCAAAAACATTATTGTTCCCATAACTAAGTCTAAACAGATGCAAAACAGGCATATTTGAACTCTTTTGATGCCAAAAAAGCCGATATAAAGCAGCTGCACCCCTATTTTAATAACTAAAATAACAGAGATTTTTTCCGCGCTACGCACATATTGTATATTTTAATTTATATATTTATTTGTTAATTTTAGTTTGTTTTCTGTTATTTTAAAATTTGTAGCTTTTTGTCTTTGATAATTCTGAAATGTTTCCTTAATAAATTTACATTTGTTGTGTACAGTATATTAGGTATTTTTATTTTAAAATAGTATTATATAATGTTTAAACTTTATAAATATATTTTTTTATTAAATTGGACATATAAAATGGTAAGTTATTTTTTATATAAGAATATAACTTGATTAAAACTCAATAGTTGTTTTGAGAAATGGTTAGAATAAATACACAACTTATACTTTGGTGACATATGTTTTATATAATATTTTTTAATTTATTATCAAATAATTTATTATTTACAATTTTGTTTTATAATTTATTATTTACGGTTTATTATTTATAATTTCTTATTTATAATTATTATTATTTTATAATTTTGTATTAATTTTTGGTAAATTGTTATAGTATTCAAAATTTTTTAATCCATACACTTAATATAAAGATTTTTTGTAATGCACATAATATTTTATTATATAGATTTTTTAATCTTCTATTTTAGAAATTTTTCACTTTATAAAATTATGAATGATTTTAAAATGTAATAACTGAGTAACTTGATTGGAAGTTTTTCCTTTAGTTACAGGGAAGTGAAATAATTTTATTTTGTAAATTTTTACTTCTTTTTGCTATTTTTACCATGCTTTGTTACTTGATCGATGTTTGTTTGGCTTTTGTTTCTATTTTACTGTTTGTGTATGTTATGTTTAATTTAATTGCATTGTCAAACGTAAATATGATTTTTTCATATTGGTCTGAAATTCAAATTATTATTATTATAGTTTTCTTTATGTATTCTGAAAATATAAATTTACATGGAATCTGTGAATTATTATATATTATAGAATTAGTTTAAATCTAATTTCTAATTGATATATAAAATATTTTAATATATATATATATATTATTCTATATTTTAAATTGCTTTATATTTTGGCATACCAATGGAGTAATGGAAGGGTATTCATTATTTTGGCATATATAATTGTAAGTGTCACTTCTCATTTTTTTTGATGGTTAGTTCAATTAATTATTTAAAACCTTAACTCAAGAGATCTATACATTCTAAACAATATAAAATAATTTTATTAGTTAAAAGCGGTTTTCAGCAAATTAATTGGCGACGGTTTATTTCTTCTTATGAACTCACATGTCCATCATATGATGGAAACACATGTCTTAAATATAGAGATTAGATATATCAGATTGTGAAATAGAGATACGAAACTACTGCAGACTGAGATTCACCCTCTGTAGATTTTCATGGCATTTATCCAATAAGCCAGTGAGGTTAAAATTATTATGGAATCACTTGATTCACATCTGCTGTCTATACACTCTACTTCAAACACATGCATGCATCCCTACATAATCCTGACGACTTCGTTAGTACGAAATTCTTCAAAATGATTTCACCGATTAATTTAGCTGGATCATGTTTCCTGAAACACATGCTTGCATCACTGCATAATCCTAACGACTTCGTCCTGCTGAGGTAATGTGAAGTTAGCTGGATCATGTTTCTTGGTACAACATGATATCAAGCTCGATGATGAAGCCATACACTGTTTATTGATCTTTCCAGGCTAGGTTCTACAAAAACAAATTTAGAGGTGAGTATATATACCAAATAAAACAAACTCAGTCGAAACATAGCAACTGAACTGTTGCAAAACATAATTTAATAGTGCAAGTGTGCGACTCATTAAAAATTCTTTCCAATTTGATTTTCTTTTGGGTATGTTTATAATATACTTACATTAGTTCCTACTTTGAATTTTGCAGTTTTTGGTCCTTTGTGTAATAATACAGCCATACTGTAAGTCTTATATCAAAATATGATGGGGAAAACAGCTTTGATACAATTTTGGTAAGGGGTCACTTGGACGGAAATGTCTATATGTCCAGATAAAGTAGAACAAAATCTTCTTGTAAGGACCCAAAAATAATAGTGTCACATTAGAATTGGAACTGTGGTACGTAATTTTAAATTATATATTTAGTTGCGAATGAAAATAATGTGGTAAAACATACATAATCCCACCACTGGCAAGACTTGATATAGCAGAAAAAGGCATCCTCTTTTAGATTGCATTTCGTACATAATCAGTCCCTTTGCAAGTCTTGATTTAAAGTTCCTCAGCTTGTCAGTTTCAAAGTAAACTTGCGGGGCCTTGAAAAATTCACTCAGCTGCTTTTAATACTTTTATTATTCGAAAGGGTGGTGTAACACTGTAGCCAAATTTTATAGACGGATTTTCAGAAACAAAGATTGGCAAATGTTAGAAGTTTTGTATACTATTTAATACTGGCGTTATTGACATGAATAACATTTTAAGAAAAATATGTCATCTCCAACAACCAGATTCCTCTTGAATAATGCAACATTTTCTCCAATGGCCTAACAAAATATTAATCCAACCAACTGAATAAACTTCACAACAAAAAATGTTCATTTTTTATATTAGACCCCCTTTAAAGATAACAGCGTAAACACGCACCGGAACATGAGCTATTCTCAACCAAGTGACATACATTAGAAGAATCCACTTACAATTTTTCTTTTTGCTTTGAAATTACTCGAGTGGTAAGTGATTTGATCACTTCTTTTGAAAGTCTGGTGTGCGTAAGACAACACCTAATATAAGATTTCAATTAAACACATAATCTGTGAGTTGTTGTTAAAGTAAGAACGGGTAAACTACAAAGAAATCTCAGAAATTTAATAAACAAAAAAAATCAGACTACAAAGAGTATTGTATCTTAAACCTGATTAATAAAAGGCTCCATTTGATAACTCATATCCCTCTAAAAAGGTTTTACTTGTGAGAAAGTGAATCGAGTGGTTCATGTCAGGGGTTCTGTCTAAATGAGGCGAGTCATATATAGATAGTGGAGATGGGAGAATTGAAAGGGTCGTCACCACTGGAGGGTTACTGAAATAAAAGAAAGTTAGGTCTGAAACACTAAATAGATAAAT